>CAUYSK010123328.1:0-31759 GCA_963575035.1 Avahi laniger
CATAAATAGCAAATATTATAACACTGATATCATCACTTTTAAGGAACTCTACAGGAAGATGTAGGTAAAAAGGGCTGCTGAAGAGAGTTGGAGCACTGCAGGTGGGACTGCAAACTAGTGCAACCTCTGTGGAAAGTAATATGGAGATACTTCAAAGAGCTACAAGTAGAACTACCATTTGATGCAGCAATCTCATTACTGGGCATCTACCCAAATGAACAAAAGACATTCTATAAAAAAGACATCTGCACTAGAATGTTTATAACAGCACAATTCACAATTGGAAAGATATGGAAACAACCCAAGTGCCCATCAATATATGAGTGGATTAATAAAATGTGGTATATGTATACCACGGAGTTCTACTCAACCACATAAAACAATGGTGATCTAGCACTTCTTGTATTATCCTGGATAGAACTGGAGCCCATTCTACTAAGTGAAGTATCACAAGAATGGAAAAACAAGCACCACATGTACTCGCCATCAAATTGGTATTAACTGATCAACACTTAAGTGCACATTTAGTAATAACATTCATCAGGTGGGAGGAGCAAGGAGGGGATGGGTATATTCATACCTAATGCATGCGGTGTGCACCATCTGGGAGACGGACACACTTGAAGCTCTGACACAGGTGGGGCAAAGGCAATATATGTAACCTAAACATTTGTACCCCCATAATATGCTGAAATAAAAAATAAACATTAAAAAAAGAGTTGGGTACTGAGAGACAAAGTTTTGCTATCAAACAGGGAACTGAGTTCAGTGCCGATGCTGGGGAATCTGGTACAGGGGAGGAGAAATGGGATGGTTCTTAACAAATAGAAGGACAAGAAATTATCTCTTCTCTATTAGGCAAGCAGTCCCTGAGTATTGTTGATTGGCTGCTGGAAACAGTCAGGCAATAGCTGGGTGGGCCTGGGTTGGCTGGTGGTCTGCTGCCAATGTGGGTGCCTATCTTGGGATTATGACATCCAACTCACCTCTGCTGCATGGGAGATATGCTTAAGCCAGGTTTGAGTTACCCAGTCAGGTCTGTAGTGGTATCAGCAGGTTACATAGCCAGAACACGAGTTTATTAGAGTCAAGGAGTTTGAGAACTTAAAAAAAAAATTGATGAATCTCCAGAAATTTCATTAGTGTGGTAGGAACAGAGCCAATAGGTTCTATTAAGGAGTGAATGTAGAGTGAAGAAATGGACGTAGAGATTGTAGACTATGCTTTTCAGAGTGCTTGTTAAGGGAAGGGATGAGAAAATATATTTATGCAGAGCCTTGTGCAAGTGATTTTTAGATTATGGGAGAGCAGAATCAGTAATAAGAGAACAAAAAAGTTTCTACACGGCAGTGAAGGGCTACCTCATATTTAATGGTTTGTGTCTATAGGGGAAAGAGCAACACTCTTTTGTGCCTCTCTACAAGTTTAAAGAACCCAGAAATAGGAACAGAGGAAACAGATGTGGGCTAATTGAACCTGGAGAACTGACATGGCCAGCAGTCAGGAGGGTAAGACAGCTAGAGTGACCACAAAGAATTGTTGAAAACATCAGCCCTGGCACACAGAGGAGGAGGAAGTAACCGAACCCATCATGGGAGTAATATTGGTGAAAAATGGATTGGGAAGGTGGAAGACTAGAAGTCACCATAAGAATAAAAAGTAGGCCTGTAATCCTAGCTCTCTGGGAGGCCGAGGCAGGCGGATTGTTTCAGCTCAGGAGTTCGAGACCAGCCTGAGCAAGAGCGAGACCCCGTCTCTACTAAAAATAGAAAGAAATTAATTGGACAACTAAAAATATATAGGAAAAACTAGCTGGGCATGGTGGCGCATGCCTGTAGTCCCAGCTACTCGAGAGGCTGAGGCAGGAGGATCGCTTGAGCCCAGGAGTGTGAGGGTGCTGTGAGCTAGGCTGATGCCACGGCACTCTAGCCCAGGCAACACAGTGAGACTCTGTCTCTAAAAAAAAAAAAAAAAAAAAAAAGAATAAAAAGTAGGAGTGGAGAGATGAAGTGGATGAGATAGAAAGATAGTCTATGGATAGAGAGGAAGGTTTCAGATTTCAGAGCAAGTTGGAGAAATTTTAAGCCTGTTATTGCAAAGTTGGATGGATGAAGGGGATGTCAGGATAGAATCACGGAGTGAGCAGAGATAAGGTAACCACAAGGTTGTATTGGAACAAATGTCAATAACATGGAGGGGGAATCCTTGAGAAAGCTGTGAGCCAAGCTTCTGACTCATCAAAGAAGTGCAAGAGTATCACTCGTAGGCCTATACGGGGAAGGGGATTAGTGAAAGCCATGAACTCCAAAAGAAGAGAATTTTTCATGGAAGTAGAGGAAGAGTGGTGTAAAAGCAACAATGGTGGGAGCTGGGAAAGTACTCATCCTTGTCTCCAGCCCTGAGAGTGGATGAAAGCAGATCTGGTTAAGAATGAAAATGTGAGCAGAAGTAGTGGGAGTCAGGGGTTTGTGTAAAGGATAAGAGTGTTGGACGTAAGGATAACAGCAGGCAGAATGGTAGTCTAGAGGGACATTTTAATAACAGAAGAGGTAGAGGACTGAGCAGGCCAAATTTATTTAGTGGAGGAGCTTATAGAACTATCCATCCCCAAGGTTTGCATTGGAATATTGGTATAATGGAATGTGCCCCAGCAAATCTCCTTTCCCTGGTGGCTGGCTTGGGTTGATGGGGGATTCAGTGATGAATGATAATGGGTTTTGTTACATAATGCACAATTTATCAACTGCCCTGAGGTTTAAAAGTCTATGCATTGAAGACGCTAATAGGAACTAAGGGAAAGAGCTTGAGGTGACAAAAAAAACAAACCTACAAAACAGAGCAGTTTGATCAGTGTATTCACAATTTTAGTATATTTATACTTGATAATGCGTGTAATAGATTGCATGGCACACTTTTGGTAGAGAAAAGGAATATGATTCTGGCTGTGATCCTCCTTCCCTTAGTCGTCCTGGAAGGATTTTGGGTGGCTGCAGAGGAGACTGCCAGTCCATTTGTCTCTTAGATAAGGTCCTAGCATATCTAGAATAAAGAAATGGCATATAATCTGACAATATAAAAAAGTTTGCTTTTTCTTTCTTTGCTGTTTACTTTCCTTCTGGCTTCATATTTATTATTATTTTTATAATTTTCCTCTTCTTTTTCCTTCAAGTTTTTTAGGACTTTCACTTTAAAGGACTGTTTTTGGTCACACCTTTATAATATGAGAGGTAGAGGGTTGTGTAATATTGAAGAGGGAAGGGATGAGAGATGAGGTTGGAGATTTATGCAAGAGCCACCTCATGAAGGGATTTGTATGTAATAATAATGAGTTTTGGTTTTATGCTTTAGGCAGAGGGGAACCATTAAAGGATTTGAGCTTGGGAGGGCTTCAATTATATCAGGACCTTTCTTTAGAAGTATGGGGATAAAAAATATGTTTTATTTTCCTTATCAAAAGGGTCTCAATTCCTTTTCTTCATTATTTCCCTGACCAGGATCTGTTTTCCTGTTTCATTAAGGCTGCTATGTTGGTTTAGCTCAACTTCCCTGAGTATCAAGGAACAGGCATTAAGTGACTAACTACATGGGCAGGCAAGTAGAGTTGCTTAGATTGCAGCTGGCACGAAAAAATAGCCAAACTTTTGCATCTTGTCTTAGACACAAAATGTACTGCAGTACAGAGAAGAATCTCTGTGTAACCATGAGATAGAACAAATGGTGAGACAAGATCATATTCTAAAGGTTGATGTTACTTAGGTTTAAATGATACTTATAGGATCTGGTATCAAATTTCAGAAAGATCAACCAGGATATTTGTTTGAGATATATTAATATTTCTAGCGATAGGACTTACAGGAAACAGAGAGAAAAATTCTTTTCTTGAGACTCAAATATTATTCCTGGAAGTCCTTTGTATTCAGATGGATAAATAAGGCTGAATATTCAGAGTGGAAGAAGATATCAAAAGTACTAATAGTACTGTCTGTCCTCAGCCACTGCCACCTACTAATGTTTCTCTGACTTCCTTATCAGACCAGATGGCAGGATAGAAACTTGCTGAGTCTGTGAGATGCTGTTGTTTTCTGATTATGTTTAATCTGGGGAGGAACCAGCAAATGGCTAAAACCAGTCACTACCCATATGTGCTGTCACATGGCACAGAAAATTATTAGTTACTATATTTCTTAAAACCGCAGAAAACCATACTTTCACTCATTCAAAAACATATATTGACCAGTCCAATAATGAACTGAGATATTTGGAAAATTCTGGAATAATCAAGATCAAAGAGAACCGACTGGACAGGTTGATAAGAAGTTCACACAGGTGTAGGTGTAGGACTTTGAGTGACAGGAAAAGGAAAAATTTCTGAACTTTTCTGATTAACTAATCAACTAACTAATAGATACTCAGTGTCTCCTCTATGCCTTACACTATGCTGATGTGTAAGACATAGGTTTTGTTTTCAAGGGGTTTAGGAGCCAAGTAATCAGACAAGATAAACACACTACCACACACTGGATGGTACAAAGCAATATTTTATAAAGAAAAGGTGAATTCAGTGGGATGGTAGATGTCAAAGAAGAGCAACGAAGGAGATAAATAAGGGCATGAATAATTGTTGAAAATTATTGGATCTTGAGGGATGGGTAGATATGGTAGGTGGAAGGCAAACTTGAACGTCTTGTCTGTGCGAGAAGGAGTGTTACAGAAAGGGTGGCCACTGGATTTTCTTTAAAGAGAGAAGATTAAATATCAATTAGTTGGTTGAAAATATCTGAAAGCAACTCAGGAATACTTAAGCAAAGGAGAAAATCAATGGTAGGATTCTGAGAAGCTCACAGAAATGAAGAGTTAGGTAACTATCTTGGGAAGGGCAGCCTTGAGGATCTTGGTAGCAGATACTGATGAACAATATTCTTGGGAGACTGTCATCAGATTGTCTTAGAAGCAATCCTCAAATTCCTAGGAGAGAGAGCAAGCTTTTTCTTTTTCCTGAATTGAGTGCCCACCTCAAGGGATGCTATAGATGCTGGAGTTTCTTCATCAGTCACCTATCAAGGGCAGATGGAATCTTGGAAGGCATAGCTTCTCAAAGGAAAAACTGTATGAAATTATCAAGAAAGGGGAAAGTATGTCTTGTAAGCAAAACATCAGATAAATATATTAATAAGTATCATTTATTGGGCACTAAGTAGCTGCTGGGCACTAAGTATCATTTCATTTAATACTTCATTGAACACGTTGAGGAAGGAACTGTTATCCCAGTTTTCTAGATGAGGAAAAGGAGATACCGTGAGGGAATACCTAGCCTGCCCATGATTTGTGGCTCACAGGTGGCAGAGCTAACATTCAGACCCAGGCGTGGGAGCTCTGGAGCTTGTACTCTTATCTATGCTGGATTCAGAAAAAGATGCTGGATGGAGAGTTACAGAAAATAAAATTGGATAGGTAGAGTGGGGTCAGAGAGACAAGTTCAGATTGGAAATGAAAAGAAATAAGTATCCCGAAAGGATCAGGGAATGAGGTGATTAAATTGAGGTTTAAGAAATACTAATCTCGACAAAGTGTGCCAAATAATTTGAGGGTCTTGAAAGCCCACCAGAAGGTCATGATATAGCGTGGATTATGAGGTTTTAGATTATGGGGATTATGGTAAAGGCAAGTTCCCTCGCTGTCCATAAGCTTTTTCACATGGCAGTGAAACATTTTTTAAACATAGCTCCATGAATGGCTGTGGTTTAATTACTAAGCTGAGATTTTTAAGAATATTGGTATAACAAGTGACAATTATCCTAGCACAAGAAGGTAACCATTCTTTTAGCCAGTTTTAGGTTTCATCTTCTCCACGAAGCCTTGCCCCAGCCGCATGCTTTCCCTTCTTTGAACTGCAGCAGGCCTTCAGCTGTAATTCTCTTTGGATTATTGTCCTAATAAATTCGTGTTGTTTTCTCACATCTTTTCTCACTTACTAGGTTTCAAGATATTTGAGGACAAGAACTGTTTCCAGTGAAAAACACACTCTTATAATATACATTTCATGCATGTAATTACAAACATATATACTATATATGTATGTAGCTCACAGAAATATGATATAAAAGGGCTGTCCAGAAAGTATCCAGCTATTGTTAATATAATGAGAATGGTTACATGACTGGATATCTTCTGGACAGTCCGTGTGTGTGTGTGTGTGTGTGTGTATGTATGTGTATGTAATGGGCAGCTCACAGAAATATGTATAACATATATACACACACACATATACATATATGAGTGTGTATACGTATATATTGGGAAACTCACAGAAATAATGTATAAGTGTATATGTGTGTGTGTGTGTGTGTGTGTGTGTGTGTCCTGAGTAGCCCACAGAAATATGTATAGCACATATATATACCCCATGGTACACAGCACAGTCTCTTGCTCACAGCAGTCACTCAGTAAATATTCAAAGCATGGGTGATATAAAATGCGTTTGGAGGGAAAAAAATCAATAGGTCTTGATGAGTGCCTTGATTTGGCTGACAACAAAACAAAAGTGAATCAAAGCAAACCTCAAAGTTTCGGGTTGCTTGACTGAGAGGATGGTGCATGGCACCGTGGTGGTTTTATTTCTGGGAGTTTTCCTCTTTGCTTTCTTTTCCCTCCTCTCTTACTTTTTCGAACTCCTTTCTTCAGACTTCCAGTTTTTGGGGGAGGACTGGCCCAAGTGAAGCATTTCGCTTTCTTTCTTCCCCTGAAACTTAACACTACACAATCCTGTCATACCAGTGAGAGAAAAATGAAGAAATACAAACTTCTTCTTTTTAATATTCAAATTTATTATATGTGTCTCTCTGATGAAATGTAAATCTTTTAAATGGCAAGTCAGGCTGAAAGTTAGGTTATCTTCACACATGCCTAGAATTAATGCAGAAGCATCTCTCAGTGTTTCAGAAAGGGAAAAATAATCATTTGAAACTGGATCACTTTTGCTAAATGGGAGAGGGATCTTATTTTTTTATTTTTAGTAATTCACTGGACAGTGAGAAATTCCATCAGAAGGGCCTCTGTGGGAAGGTAAGAGATGCTTACTTGGAGACAGTCCTTTTACCTTACCTTCCTCTAGGGAAAGGCAACGTGAACAGTGAGGAAATGAAATAGTACTATGCAAAAGAATCAGCTGAAAGTGTAGGGATTCTATTAAATCATGTGTGTTCTTTTCTTTTTCTTTTTATTTTTTTGTGAGACAGAGTCTTTCTCTGTTTCCCGGGCTAGAGTGCCGTGGCGTCAGCTTAGCTCACAGCAACCTCAAACTCCTGAGCTTAAGTGATCCTCCTGCCTCAGCCTCCCGACTAGCTGGGACTACAGGCATGCTCCTCCAAGCCCGGCTAATTTTTTTTTTTTCTATTTTTAGTCACTCAGCTAATTTGTTTCTATTTTTAGTAGAAATGGGGTCTTGCTCTTGCCGAGGCTGGTCTCATCTCCTGACATCAAACAATCCTCTTGCCTTGGCCTCCCAGAGTGCTAGGATTACAGGTGTGAGCCACCATGCCCAACCAAAATGATGTGTTTTCTATGAGGCCACAGAGGAGCCAAGCATAGGCTGGGCAGAGAAAGTTAGTGGAAATATCATTAGTACTGGGCAGACCGGCATTGGATTTTGGGTTCCACCACTTACTAGGGCAAGTTTCTTAACTGCATTCACAGTTACTTATATAGATAACAATGTCTACCTTGTCAAGTGGTGGAGAAAGTTAAAAGAGAAGTATAGTGAAGTGCCCATCAAAGTACCTGACATATAAAGGTGCTCAAAGCTTGGCACTGCACAGACTTACTCTTACACAAGAGTAAGTTCATGTCTCACTAGTGAGCAGGCTAAGACTGTGGGTGAGGTAGGGGGGAATGAACACAGATGGTTACAATGGGAGCCTTTGTGGGAACAATTTTAAAAAAGGTAGATCGCAAAGGGCAAGAAGGCCTTGCTTAGGAGATGAAGACAGGAATACTGCTATTTCACCTAGACCTCCCAGTATAATGCCACTGTGAAAAGTGTTACAAATATTTGTTTATTTTTTAAATAAACAATTAGTATTTTTTAATTAACTGTGTTTATTTTTCCCGTGATTACCAACATTATGCAAATGACTTATAACCTAATTATTAGAGGAAGTGAGCTATGTACAAGGTATGGTTCTGTCATATGTAGGAAGATGGAATATTCTTCGATTTGTGGAAGAATTGCTCCCAGGAAGAAAGCAGAGAGAGAAAGGTGTGTGAAGAACTAGAGATTGAATCAGTAACACTAATGTGTCTATGCCTATTATCTATGTCCATGTATATATATAGATAAAACATACATATAAGGTTATATTCTGTTATTAGGCTGTGATTAAAGGCAGGATTAAGGAAAAGGACATACAAGTTAAAAAATGGAAAAGAAGAGATTTTCTGCCCTATTGGAACTTCACAAAAATCATTTGTTATTTTACTTTATTTAAAAACAGGATTATTTTATTAGTAAGTTATTCCATGTCAGATAGTATTCTAAGAACTTTATAAAGATTATTTCATTTAGTCTTAATAATTATATAAGGAAGTTTCTACCACAGTATTTTTTATAGTCTACAGATGAGGAAATGGAGGCTCAGAGAAATGGCATAACTTGCTTGTTGGCAAGTGCTGGAGCTGATGCTTAAGCTCGGTTGGTCTCACTACAGAGCTCCTGCTTCCCACTGCTTGGCAGATATTAGATTGAATGCCTGCAGGGCAGACACAGGAGTGTCTCTGCCTTCATGGAACTTATTTTCTATTTAGATGTGAGATACTTCCCAGAGAATGTGCATTTGGGGCATTCTAACCAAGATCTCTAGGGGAAGGGACCCAGTTCGCACTCTCTGGAACAGGGTTTCTCAAGTTCAACACTGTTGACGTTTTGGACTGGATAACTCTTTGTTGTGGGAATCTATCCTGTGAATTATAGGATAGTTAGCAGCAGCCCTGGTCTCAAATTACATTCATCTTCTAAATGTATGCGGTAGAGGCCCTACAGTAGTGGTTCCTAAAGTACATTTGCATATTAGAATCACCTGGTGACTGTTTTTCAAAATTCACATTTGTGGACCCTATTCCAGACTTACTGAATCTGAACCTTTCAATATGGGGCCTCAGCTTTGAGGATATATTACAAGTCCCTGATGTAGCCTCCTGAATAAGAAGCATGGACTAGATAGAGCTTTTCTTACCATGCTGTCTACCTGGGATGATCTTTTGTGACCCTGCTTTCTCCTTTTAAGGGCATATCCCAGAAGTCACACACAGAGCATTTCTTTTTAATTCTTTTTGACCATAACTTTTTCACCAGTGATACCTAGCTGCAGAGGATTTTAGGAAGTATAGTCTTTATTTCATAAGGCCATATGTAAGCTACAAATGAAGTGGTCTTAAACTAAGGATCTAGGGCAGTGGACATTGGTGGACATTAGCAGTCCTTGCCACAGATTGTTATTAAAACATAGTAACAGCATCAGACGGTTATTGAACACTAAACGTGTGCCAGGAGCAGGGACCATGTGATGTTGCTGCTATCATTATCCCTGTTTTATAGATGAGGAAATGGAATCTGGAAGGGCTGAACACTTGATCATTGTCACGTAGCTGGAGGATGTTAGAATTAAAATATTAAACAGGTTCTATCTGGTCCTACAAGCATTTTCTAGGAGACAATCTAATTACACTCCCTGAATTTCCCTAAGTAACTTATTAGTTACAGTTTTAAGATTCTTTAGATTTATGTATAAATAAATCATAAAAATAAAACATATCTGGCACTTATTGGTAATAGAAATGCCAATAATCTTTATCCTTCTGATTTTATTAGAATTTTACTGTTGTATATTTTCAATTTAATACCTACTTTGTTTTCTTAGTTCTAAATAGGGAAAGGAAATACCACCATAAGTGGGGGCAGCTGCAGAGAGAGCGTAATGTTATTTTAGTAAATTTGGCAACATTTTGAGCTTATAGTGTCCAATAATCCAGAGGATCATACATTAATAAAAGGAAATTTTGAAATTGTCATAGTGATCCTGCCAGGGTATGTGTCATGGAAAATCTGGTTTGGATATAAATATATAGACCTTTCTACATGATAGCTAGTTCATGAATCAAGTAGAGAAATACCTGGTTTAAGCTTATTTATCATCTTGAGATGGCACAATCAAACAATAGTGTCTTGAACGACTTAGAGCAATGTCTTTCTAATCAAGTGAACAATTAATAAGTCTATCCCTGAGATGGTTATTCTCATCTGGAGTTTTTCCTTAGATTTCTTTTTATTCTCAGTAACACTAAGCTACATTATACATGTTAATAAGCCAGGGATGTTTCAGGAAATTGTTAATACAGTCCAAGTCTATGACTGACTGCATGCTGATGTCTTTAGGGAAGTATTTCCTCTGTAAACAGGTTGTATAAGGTTGTAGATAAGCAGAAATCATTTTTATTGTCCCACGTGTCTGTCATCTTATCCTGTGGTTAGTTAAGGAGTTGGGGGGAGAGTGTGGGAGGAGGGGAGAGAGAGAGAGAGAGAGAAAGAGAGAGAGAGAGAGGGGCCCCAACCTTTTAATTAACATACTCCACCCAAAAAGGCCCTAATAAAATTTCAACAACAATGAAAGCCCTTCTTACTGGTAGGCAGTTCTGGGAGATAGTTATATAAGTGTTATATCATTTAATGTTCTTTTTTGTATTTTTATTTTAAAAAGTATCAAAATCCCAACAACATCCAAACAAAATATCACGCATGTGATGTGCTCAATAGAAAATAATAAATGTTATTCCACAAATTAGGTTAAATCATTTTCAACAATTTATATTTTCTGAAAAACATATTGCTAAATCGCACTGAAAGTCTCCAAGCTAGGTCATTATGGACAATTACAAAAGATTATGATGGAATATTGTTGCTCATGGTATGACTTCTGCAAATGAAATCAAAGAGTCATAAGTTGCCATTGAGACAAGTCAAATAATTCATCACCTAATGGTCACTATGAATTCAAGAGGATTTTGGCTACGGGAATCATATGCTTTCTCAACAATAGGGCCTAATATTTTCAATAGGATTCACCCTAACTGTATGAGAACAGTTGTAGTAGGATGTCTCTACAGCTAAAGAAAGGGTATTTCTCTATCTGGTTTAACATGTAGGAGCAGGGCATTCCGAAGCTAGGAAAAAGTCCCCGAACAGAGGTGAGATTTTACTGTGAAGGTGCAAAGTCTGTCTAAATGAGCAGGTGCAATCTGAGAAGAAAGAGTAGGTCATTTTCTCCAGTAATTTTACTGGTTCCACTGACTTTGTGCCTAAAACTGTTTTCATGTTCTCAAACATCAGTATATTACCCTTCCACATTCTCCAAATCTTAGAAAACACTCCTAGATTTCTCTGTTGGTGCTCTACCTCTCTGCCTTGGCCATTATCACTTTTTTTTTTTTTTAAAGCTCATTCATACTGAACATTTTAGTGGTACAGAAAATGCCATCTTGCTGCCATTGACCCATGCAGTTAGGGTTGTTCTATCATCCTCTTTTTTCCTCTACCTGCCTCATGGCTGAGAGTTTGTTCTGCTGGTGAGTATCCAATAGAAACTCTCTTTCGGTTTTATTCCAAAAACATTATGAGATTAGACGGCTTAATCTAATATTTTGCAGGAGCAATAAGTAGGATTTACATACATCTATTTTTTATGAATGTTTTCCATATCTGTGGTATTCACTGAAAACAAACTCAAGGACAGTATTCATTGATTCACCTACCATTTCTTGATTTCATATTAGAAAGTAATTATGGACTAAGTATAATATCTCTATAAATCACAAACTAGTCAATGCTTTTTGAAAATCTGCATAATACTAATAGTAAATAGGAGAGGGCAGAAATTATTTTATAATACACAAAACTCCAGTATTCAACCACGCAAAGCAGACTTTTGTCCTAATTTCTAATTTATTTTAAATTTATACTAAATAACTTGTATTATAGGAAATAGATGTACATACTCCATCAGTAGCAAATAAGGAGATAAGCATTCTTTTCTGTGTAGATACACGATTTCATTCATTTGGTCATGTAATAATGTTCACTCAACAAATATTTTATTGAATTTTCACAAGTGCCAGGCACTGTTCTAGGCAGTGGGGACACAACAGTGAATAAAACAAGCAAAACTTTATAGAGCTTACATTCGATTTCAATGGGGTGAGGTAAAAAAACAAAAAATTAGAACACACAGTAATAGAACACACAGTACTAGTAGTAGTACGATGGTGATGTGTGCTAAGGAGAACAGCAAAGCAGAAAAAGGGAGCAATGTAATTTAAAATACAGGCAGTTCCCAGGTTACAGATGAGATACGTTCCTGAGAACATCTGTAGGTCAGATCTGTATGTAGCTTGAATCCCTATAAACAGCACATATATGGCAATAATAATAATAACAATACTATAATGGCTCATATGTGATAATACAGTGTAATTTTGTAATAATAATCATAATAATGATAATAATACCCCTGTACTGTAATAATAAATTATAGAAACTATTGTGCTCTTTTTTTAAATTCAAACAAACAACATGAAAACAAATTGATACACAAAGTTGAGACAGAGATAGGAGAAATTTCCCAAAAAAGAATATCAAAGGTTAACACTCACCTAATGTTGCATCAGTGCCTTGCTTACATGGAAGGGCATGTTTGAGGCAAGAAGGTAGCTGACATTAATGGGAAGGTGATGATGGAGATGGCAGCGGAGAGGATGGAGTGGGTGCTGGACAATCAGGATTTGGTTCTGTTTCTGGATGAGGTGAGCTTACCACCGAAGTTGGTTTCTTGAAAAAGGCATCTGGGATTGTTCGCACATCCTATTTCTTTTTTTCATTATAAATGGCCCGTAGCAGCTGATGGTCTCAGTAACTGCACCGTAAACCTTTGCAAACTGCTCAGTGTTAGGACTGCGCTCCTCAAGCTCTGGAAATCTTGCTTCACTGAGTCAAAAGGCTTCAGCTAATCATTTTGTCATGAACTTTATTGGCTCTGGATCTTCTGATTCTTCATGCTTTTGTGTTTCTATCAGCTGCTTCTCTACCTATGAGAGCAAGGGGTGGGGAAACTGCGTCCTTGGGGCCTCACGTGGCTTTCTGGATCCTTGAGTGCGGCCTTTTGACTGAATCCAAATTTTACAGAACAAATTCTTTTTCTGTAAAAAAGACATTGCACCAAGGAATTGCTTATGCCATGTGGGTTTGTTTACATGTGTGGAAAAAAACTAGTTGTCAAGTCATTAATTATTTAATTATAAATTATTCTTATGGGGAGCCTTGGTAGCCTGTTTGTGAGTACCAAATGCCGTAAGTCGGGTTGTCCATAATCCAGGGACTGCCTGTAGAATGATTAGGAAAGGCCTTTCTGAAAGTGTATGTTTGAGCAAAGACTGAACTGAGGGAGTGAACCTTGAGGTATCTGGGGAAAGAGGGTTCCTGGCAAAGGGATCAGCCAGTGCAAAGTCATTGAGTCAGGGAATGCCTAGAATGTTGGGGGTATTGCAAGAGCATTGGGATGAAGAGGAGAGTGGTAGATGATGAAGTCAGATGTGTGTACATGTGTAAGTAGAACCTTATAGATGCTTATAGGGATATTTACTTTCTGAGTGCTGTGGGAAGACTTTGGAAGGTTTCAAGCAGAGGAGTGACATATGATACTCATATTTCAGAGGGTCCCTCTGGTTTCAGTGTGGGAATGTACCTTAGTGGGGTAAGGGTAGACACAGAGAGACCATGCAAGTGGTTACTATGGTGTGTGGGAGTGGAATGTGGAGAAGTGGTGGGATTTGGGTTATATTTTGGATGTAGAACTGCTGGGATTCATGCTATACTGAATATGAGAAAGTGAGAGAACTCGAGGAATACTCTTAGTTTATGCTAATATGATGCCTACAATGTCTAGGTTACACAGGGAGCAGCTGAGCTACTTGCTCATTGTTGTCAGAGAGAATGTTCTGAATTGGCTCAACTGAAACTAAAATTGAGATCTTTCCTTTATCTAAATGGATGATACTAAATAACTTCACCCAACAAGGTAATTAATTGAGGTTTTGAGGATGAATTTTGTAGCTAACACATTTTATGTGCACCTATAAAAATGAAGTGTTTATTAAAAATCAGATGCTTTATAGTCAAGGTACTGGTTTTGTCATGCCTGTTTCTTTCATATTATATGGTCTAGAATACTTGGGATTCAACTGATAATTGCCTGAAGGTTTCCGCAGAATCAAAACTGATATATAATTTTTGCTTTCTTGAAGGTCCTCCTCTGGTTTACATCACTATGGAGGGAGGGCTAGGGGGAATATCAGTTGGACTCTCAGAGCAGGGCAACTTAGACTTCTGCATTTCTTGGTGGCTAAAGCACATTTATTTCTTCTCCAGTCCCACAGACTGTTGGCACTTCATGTACACATGGGTGAACGTGAGGACAAATTGCCTGGCACCCAGAATTTGCCAATAACATCTTAAGATAATTGATATCTGAGAGAGATTGTTTAATGGGCATGTTGACAATCCATTCCTGTTTAGATCAGTGGATGTGTAGGCATAGAGGAAGGATTTTAAAGTTTGACAGATTCTGGAACTGATTCTGGTTCTACTATGTATTAGCCAGGTTACTTAACCACTTTAAATAATCTCATTTCATCTAACAAGCTTTTATTATGCATGTTAGATGAAATGAGATTGCATGTATACAGAACCCGGCGTGTGGAAGAGGATTTTTCTTCAATCCTTATCTATTCCTGTAGTGTATTATATTGTCAGAAAGTGACAAGCCCAGTCCAGACCATATCAGTAGCCACAGAAATGTTTTCACTGAGTAATAATTTAATGTAACACACTAATTTTTTAAAATAGAAGGTGATATATAAAATATCCAGTTAAATATTATTCCTGTATTTTTCCAAGCTGTTATGTTACCTAAAATCTCATCTATAAAGACTAGATGATACATTCCTCATTGAATTACAGTGCCATGAAGAAACTTCTCTAATCCAGTATTCTTCCCTTTCTGACGTGGTTGAGAGGAAACTCCTCTCTCAACTAGTGGCTAGTTGCGTAATTTATCTTATTTCACCTTTTGATAACTCTAATCCACTTCCTCTTAATTCATTTCTTTGTTGTTTTTTAATGTTAACACTGTGGTCACACTGAATTTATTTTTCAGTTAGCTTTTTTGAGATATAATTTATATACGGTAATGGCGCCCTTTACGAATGTAGAGGATTTGTCGAGTGTTGACAGATGTGAAACCACTGCCACAATCAAGACCATTTTAATCGTCTCCAAAAGTTTCCTCATGTCCATTCCTCTATGTCTAGTCCCAGGCAACTGTTACACTGAGTTTGATTTTTCGAGTCTTTGAAAAGTCATTTTTGAGGTAAATGGCAGATGGCACTGGCTTGAGAAACAGACAAGAGGGGAAGAAGAGGAGGTAGCAGACATCTACTCTTTTGAGACACTTGAATATAAAGAGAAAGCCTGAGAAACAGAGGTAGTCAGGCACAGATTAAGGAATGGATTTTTAAAAATAAAAAAGTTTTTAGTATGCTTTTTGTGTTTAATGGATAATGCAGTGGAGAGGGAGATTTTGAAACAACTGGAAAGACTATAGATCAATGATGAAAGAGGCCCCCAAAGAGATGAGTGAGCTGGAATAAAAAGCACAGTTGGGGGGATAAGTGGAAACAGGAGGAAAAACAGCTTTTCCTCTAAAAGTTGAGGTGAAGCGGGATGAGATGAAGCAAAGAAGAGGTATATTACTATACTTGGAGAAAGAAAGTTGAAGAGTTCATATTTGATGCTTCAATTTCCTCAATCAAGTGCAAAAAAAGGTTCATGTGTTAAGAATACAGAGAAGAGAAGAAGGAAATGGTATTTTTATTTTTTTCAGTTGCTCTTTGTAGCCAGGATGTAGCAGCAAAAACAGTAGAATGTGGGGCTTTTTGATGTTGGGGAGAAGTCGCAAAGAAGGTGCAGAGGAAGGACAGAAGTTGAATGCTAATGACAGAGTGGTCGACTGTATGCACCATAAAGTTAACTGGGTTAGGGAAACCATTCAGAGTCAGGAGTTAGCATAGGGCTAAAGAAAAGAACATTTTATATTCTCTGTCAGTCCTGAAGCCCTATTTAAAATAAAGGAATGAAACATTGGTCATTCTAACTTTTTACTTGTTAATGCAATTCTGTTTTTATTAACACTGGCGAGGAGAGTGTGCACCTTGGTTAGAGGGGGCATTATACCCTACACAGAAATAACGAAAGATGCTGTGAGACATCATATTTCTTGGTAGCGCCATGGAATCTGGAGCCCTATTGCCTGTGTTTGAATTTCGGCTCCTCGATTTTCTAGCTGAGGGACCTTGTACAAGTTACATAACCCCTCTGTGTCTCGTTTTCTCACCTGTTAAAAGGGAGACCATAATACTACCCAGCTCATACGGTTGTTGTGGAAGTTAAGTGCTGTAATACTGCGGTCCCCAATCTCTGGGCCATGGACCAGCATGGGCCTGGAGCCCATTAGGGACCAGGACACAGAGCTCTGCCTTCCCCCTCCACCCCACCCCATCCCGTCAGTGGAAAAATTGTCTTCTATGAAATTTACGAAGGAGAGATGCACAGCAGGTGAGTGGCAGGGAGCCAGCAAAGCTTCATTTGTATTTACAGCCACTCCTCACTGGGGCATCACCGCCCGAACTCCACCTCCCCCCTCCCCCCGCCTCCTCCTGCCCCCCATCCATGGAAAAATTGTCTTCCATAAAACTGGTCCCTGGTGCCAAGAAGGTTGGGGACTGCTGCATTAATATATGCCAGTAGCCAAGTCTAGCTTTTATTGTTAGGAGTCAGTAAACCTGAATTCAAGTCTCATGTCTGAATTCAGAGCCTTGGGGCTATGACTGTGGGCAAATCATCCAAAAATTGCTGATTGCTTTTCACTTACTTTATCTGTAAAACAGGTTTAATAGTCTTGACTGAACATATTTTAATGGCAATTGAAGAGGATAATATACATAAAAGTGCTCTGTAACTCTGAAACACTATATTCCCACATAATATACTGTATTAATTGCATTCCAGTTAAATAGAATAAAGGAATAAATGTGAAAATGCTATGAAATATGAAATGTTTACATAAATGTAGAGCAGCCCTGGGAATTAAAAATGTTTTGTCAGCTTTTATTATAATAGTTTTGGTTATATATTTATATGAGTACATTTTTAACTTGTAGCTCTGAAGAAAACATTATTGGAGAGAAGCAACCATTTAAATTCCTAATTAAAATGAAATTTTTACTTTCCTTGTGGATCTATTTCCTTCCTTTGCCTTAGCATGTGGAGTTGAAATTTGACAGTACCTAATCAATACCAATTTCAGTTGATTCCAACCTTTAATGGTATTGAGTCTAAGAATTTATTCATGTACACAATGTTGTAAGTTCTTTTAAAGATTTGTGACGACTCTGCACTTTAGCTTCATGGAGTATTACTGGAGAAAAAATTAAAGCATTTGTTGTCACTATGGGCCCTCTACTTTCTTTTCCCTTTTCCAATTAGTCAGTTTTTATTAAAGCCAGGTTATTGGTGTATAAGTTACATACATTAATATTCACCCTTTTAGGTATACAGTTTCATGGACTTTGACAAATGCATGTAGTCATTAACCACTACCATGAAAGATATAGAACGTTCCCATCACTCCCAAAAATTCCTTTATGCCTCCTTGTGATCAGTTCCTTACCCTGATCCCAGCCCTTGGCAACCACTGATCTTTTTTTTTTTCCTCATCGTTTTGTCTTTTCCAGAAGGTCATGTATATCAGTTAGCTATTTTTAAACAGGTCTGGAAACCTGTTATTGGACTTAGTTACTAATGACACTCAAACTTATTCATCATCTATGCATGTGTGAACATAGGTGTCTGTATCTGTGATTGGCTGTGGGCAGTTGAATAAAGATGGTGCTAATGAGTCCATAGATGCAGGCTTCATTCATAACTTAAAGCACCCAGGGTGAGTGGTGCAATCTTCATAGACGGGATCAGCACATCAGCATTATTGAAAATCCAGCAAAAGGAAGAGATCGTTTCTCAGTTGCCACTCAGTAAATATTGTTGACTGTTCATCAAATAAATGATACTTTAATGTAACACTAACTAAATAGCTTTACCTACTGCCAGCGAGAAACTCAGTTAATCTGTATGATGAGAATGATAATAATAACAGCATTAATCCTATTTTGTCCATTATACCGGCCAATTTGGAGTGGCTTAGTTGAGTCAGTACATTTTGGTAGATATTCAGTAATACAGAAACTGAAGAAAATGAAATTGACAGCAAAATAGTCAATTGAGGGGGCGATATAAATTTTTCCTACAACATATGGGGGAGAATGAAACATTATTTAACTGTCTGCTGTAATAGCTTCAAATTATTTAGTACCTTCCTTCAAGAAAGGCTTCTTTTCTTACAATTCTTTTATTTTTTTTTCCTGTTTTCTTCATTAAGACTATTATGTAGATTTCAATGTCTGGATTGTAACATTAGCATTGCTGTACACAGATGGGGAGGCAAAGTGAACAAACATTTGCTGAGTTTCTGACACGTGTGTTATAGACTCTTTGAATACATCTTGTTTAAATCTTCACACAAATCCTGAGAAGCGGGTTTTGTTATCACCATTTTACAGGTAAGGAAACCCAAAGGGAGCTTTTCAAGGGTCATACAAGCAGTAAAATTAGGTCTGCCCTCAAAGGCCATGGTCAGTCTACCGCACCTTGCTGATTTCCTCCCTTGATGCTTATTGTGCTGCATGATGACTTTTCAGTGTCATCCCTGAAGCTCCGTTTGTCTACTGGCTAAATGTATTGATATTGTCCACAAAGCATCAACTTTATGATTATGTACAATTGTTCAACAAATAACAGGAATTGCTTTTTATTTTCTATATTTAGGAGGTTAGAACAACTTATAATAAATATGATGACCTTTAGGTCAGACATTTCCTGTAAAGTAATGACCAGACCTTCTCTAGCCTGCTATTAATTATGGTCCAAGAGCACTCAGCCATTGTTTTAAAAATAATAAAAATAAATAAATAACGCAACAAATGATACTTTGGTTATTATGTAACAGTGTGGTGGGTGTTAAAAAGATAATATTGGTAGGCTACAACTATTTCCCGTTACTCCACTCACAGAGGAGATGAACACATTTTCCGGTAGGCCACGAATTTACCAGATTACACTGGGTTATATTATCCTCTCAAACCTTAATAAAATTTTATGAAGGTTATAGGTCTGTAAACTTTTTCAGATTACGCCACTTAAAAAAAATGAGATAAACATTAACTTCTTAGGTAATGAAAAAGTATTTGGTCCAGGAATTTTATTAAGCAACAAAGTAATGACCCATACCTCTGCTATTATTCCCTTTCCTCCCTCTTTCTTCCTACATCTCTGTCGACATACATGAAAAATTCTGTATCTCATTTTTGAGAATCTTGAAGCAAGGCTTTTCTTAAATTAAAAAGAAAAAGTTTAAAGGAAGCCTGCCTTCCTTCCTGCCTTCCTTCCTGCCTTCCTTCCTCCCTTCCTTCTTCTCTCTTGTTCTTTGTTTTTAGCCATTTGAAATGTTTTTAATCCTGTGATAAAAGCCTTTAGATTATCTTTGATTAGATTAGAAACATTGAAATTGTTCCTAGCTATTAAGCTTATGACTTCATTATTGTGGACAATATTTACAGTTTCAAACAACTGGGTCAGATAATGAGATAATTTCTCTACTCTTTTCCCCGAACCAAAATATTTAGCTACTTTCAGAATATTGACTGATTTTTAAAAATCTTCATAGATGTTATTGGCATTGGAGAACACCTGATAGACCAGATATTAATACAAGTTTTTATATTGATTCTTTGTGTTTTTCCCTCCCCTTTTGACTTTCTTCTATTTAAAATAAAACATACAAAATATTTGTAATACTTAAATGTTCAAACAAGTGTTTTAAAAAAGGTTGTTTTATGCAAATAAGATATAACTGTGGTAGTATAAGATATAGCCCAAAATATATTCATACAAAATATTTGTAATACTTAAATGTTCAAACAAGTGTTTCAAAAAAGGTTGTTTTATGCAAATAAGATATAATTGTGGTAGTGTAAGATATAGTCCAAAACATATTCATTGTACTAAAATTAATTCTATCACCAAAAGGGCATTATATTTCTTTCTATGTATCAACACCAAACTCTGAGCAATTTTATCACTGAAAAAATGTTCTACTGGAACACCTATATTTTTAGGTAAAGTGTAGAAGTATTTAGAATAAATAATTTTAATAGAATATGGAAAATAAAGCAAAAATTCTTTGGAGAACATATCTCCATGTTTTTCTGCAAGTCTTGTAACAGCTTTTGTTCTGTCCTGGACTATCTTTTAAGGATGCTTGCATAGTAAATACCTTTCAAAGCCAGAGATAGCTTCTTCCTCTGGGGAAGAGGGCAGATTTTTTTCTGACTGGGGCACACACCCTCAGGGACAAAGGTTAGACAAGTTTTCTTGCAGTTCTCTTTATGAGATTGAGGGTTTTTCAAGCTTGGGATTCCTTAGACACACTCTGTGTGCAGCATCCGTCTGCTCTGCCTCACCCCCATAGGATTTGGGAACAAGGGGAACCCATATGTAAATGAAGCTCATGCTGCCTGCACTTCTATGGGTAATAAAGTTCTTTGCCTCTGACTCAGGGGTCTCGTCTTTTGCCAGCTCTTGAGAAACTGTGTCAGGCTAAACTCGTAGCTTGCAAGCAAGGTAAAATCCCGGATCCTTAGCAGTTCTTGGCAAAAACCTGTTTTATCACATATGAGCTGAATTGAACATACCAGAGCATCAAGTCTTTCTTTTTCTTTTCTTTTTCTTTCTTCCTTCTTTCTTTCTTTTCTTTCTTTCTTCTTTCTCCCTCTCGTTCTTTTCTTCTTTCTTTCTTTCTGAATAAGAACAAAAACACCCTATAAATTGCAAATTTGTAATCTGTTACACTGGATTCTTGTTGATTATGCAAATTAGATGCACTAAGAATGAGCCATTCATATGTAATATTTGCCTTATAAAACATTATCCACTATGGCCAGGCGCGCAGTGGCTCACGCCTGTAATCCTAGCTCTCTGGGAGGCCGAGGCGGGCGGATTGTTTCAGCTCAGGAGTTCGAAACCAGCCTGAGCAAGAGTGAGACCCCGTCTCTACTAAAATTAGAAGGAAATTAATTGGACAACTAAAAATATATAGAAAAAATTAGCCGGGCATGGTGGCGCATGCCTGTAGTCCCAGCTACTCGGGAGGCTGAGGCAGCAGGATCGCTCGAGCCCAGGAGTTTGAGGTTGCTGTGAGCTAGGATGATGTCACGGCACTCTAGCCTGGGCAACACGGTGAGACTTTGTCTCAAAAAAAAAAAAAAAACATAATTCACTATGGTAGCATTTACTGTAGACACAGTACATGAATATGAAATTAATTTTATTTGCATAAAATTGCTACTGTTTCAAATGAATGTAACCAAAGGAAAAATGGTAAGAAATACTTAAATAATAGTTTTGGATTTGATATATATACAGTTTGTAGTTCTGTGGAGTTTCTCTCTTTGGGCCTGCCAAGAGTCACAGGTGAAATTTATATCTGAATCATGACAAGTGCGTGAAAAAACATTTAATGTTTTAAAGGTGCCTGGTGACTGTAATTTTAATATTTTGTGATTGGCATTGAGTTCTTTTTTTCTGACTTGGCTCCACTGACTAAATACTAGAACTAGGAATTGGAATTTGGAAATGTGGTCATGTATAAAAAAATTTAGAAAAATACTGCATTTAGGACTAGTGCATTCAGACAGTTAGAAGGCAAGTTTACATTCACTGAACCACAAATACTTCTTAAAATAACTCATGTTTTCATTGCAAACTTAGCAGATCAACTTGGTGCTACCTGGTTAAAAATAATTTTGGCAGATATATATCTGTATAATTTACCTTAGCATGATGTCTTAATATTTAGAGTATTTTAACCCTTAGCTTTTTAAAACAATATTTTTGTTCTATTTAAAGGAAAATTGTGTCCTTTTTGTTTAAAAAGATTAACTTGCTTGAAGATTTTCTCAGCTCTTTGTCTCAAGACCTTTTATTTGCATAATTTAGGTGAGGAAGATAAAATTTTACCTTCGACTTTGGTGAGATTAGGAAATATTTTAAAGTGAGAGGTAAGGATTGCTTTCAGCTAATTTTATAAGGAAAAATTGAACAAACAAATAGGTCTTACACAAGTTCCTCAAGGTGGCAATATTTTATGTGATAAGTACTTTAGATTTTGTAAAGTCCATATATACTTTAGATTTTTTTTTCAAGCAGCCATCTGTGCCATAACTCATGATTTCTTGTGCATTTCAATTAGCATCTAGTTATGCAGAGCTCCAGCCTTATTGCCGTCTAAATACTTAAAACAGTAAAGTGCTGCAGGGTATTAAGACATGTAGCTGTAACATTATGGTACATACTTTCTTTCTGTACCTGTGCAGATGATCTGCAAATCCAGGTCTCTCAGAGGCATATCCGCAGAGCTACTGGAAAATGTGGCTGGCATCAGGAGCCCAGGACTCGTGTTTGAGGCTGCCAGGGGCCTAGCCTTCTTTTGGTTCACCCTTGAATCCTCCAGTTAGGGAGGACAGCCTGATGCCCTCTTGCCCCTGGCTTCCTTTGACCAGCATCTCAGTACTTACGCGAAAGGAGAGCTGGCAATGCAGCATTATTGCCATGTAGCTTGATTTTCTGCAGTATTATATTTGCATCGTGTGGCCTTAGATTTACGGTTACTTTAAATGGATACTCAATGATTGTTCCCCCCTGTATGTGTAATTTAGCTGGGGGAAGAAAAACACAACTAAATTTCATTTTAACTAGAAATGTATTGTGCCAGCTGCAGATTGAAGCCTGGCCTTGATTTGCAAATTTTCACAGATTCAGAAAATATTCTGCCAGCAGCCGGCGTAATAGCTGGGATATGGCCAAAGAGCAGCTTTTCATTGATATATTCTATTCCAGCTTCTGAATGCACAAATCCAAGGAACTTTTTCCTTGAAAAGACACTGATGTATTTACTTGGAATAGCATTAAACACACCTAAATCAAGAGCCCTGGCAAGAAAATCAGTACTTGCAGGTTTTAGTTCTGAGTCATGGATTTGTTATATGACTTTGGGGTAGTTTCTTATGCTGCTGTGCCCTTTTCATTTTAACAATGAGTGCATTGCCCATGAACAGGTATTACTGGGAGCCTGACAGCTACCACAGGTATAGACGATGCTTATGGCTACTGTTTTTAAAATAACAAACACTTTTATTGAAATATACATACAGAAAAGTGCTCAAGTCATATGCTTATGTCTCACTGAATTTTTATCAGGTAAAAACACCCAGGTAACCACCATCCAGATCAAGAAGTAGAACGCCACCAGCACCCACAAGGTCCTCTTGGGATTCTCTCAGTCACTAACCTCACCCTCCTTCCCAAAGGAAAGTGCTGTGCTGTTTTCTAACACCAGAAATTAGTTTTTGTGTGTTTCTTAACCGTGTATAAATGGGAGTCATCCATACGTGCTCTTTAGTTTCTGACTTGTTTCACTCACTGATATGCCTCGAAAATTCATTCGTGTTGATGCATGTAGCAAAAATCCCATAATATGAATATACAGTGATATATATCTACTTAATAAATGAGGGTGCATTGGAGTAAGTGACTCTGTAGTCTCTCCTTGGTCTGAAGTGTTTAACTGAATGGTTGTTTGGAAAAATGTGTTCTGATGTGTAAGTTACATGGTTATCTCATAGTAGCTCATATAGGATAGCATTTAATATAAACACAAATTCATGAGAAAGTAGGATATAGAAACTTTTTAAGATGGAGGTATTTGGGCATGATACATATCAAAAAAAGAGTTAGGTGTTTTTTTCATGCCCGTACTATTAAATTTGTTAAACATATATTGAGCATCAGACACTATATTAGGTGATTTTAGTTCTAACAACAGCTCTATAGAATACTATAATTCCATTTTTTATAGCTGAGGAGACTGAGTTAACTGAATTTAACTGAAGGTTAGTGTTAGTTGCTTATTTTTATACAACTTCTAAGTGGTAGAACAGTGAATTTAGGCTACTTCATCTGACTTAAAGTTCGTGGTTTTTCTACCGTGTCCTCTTAAGGATTACTAAAGCATAATCCCTGCATGCCTGGAGCTTATATTCTGGTGGGGGCTGGAGATGCAAGTGAGTAAAGCAGACAAATTAAATGAGAATTTTAATATAGTTAGATACAAATTGCAATACAGGTGTCTTAGTTTGTTCCTGCAGCTATAGTAAAATAGCAAAGACTGGGTAATTTAAAAACAATATAAATTTGTTTCTCACACTTCTGGAGGCTGGGAAGTCCAAGGTCAAGGCACTGGCAGATCTGGTTTTTGGTGAGGGCTGCTCTCTGCTTCCAAGAAAGCACTTTGTTGCTGCGTCCTGACATGGCAGAAGAATCAAACTCTGTGTCCTCACATGGGAAAAGGGCAAAAAGGGCTAAATAGGCTCCCTCAAGCTCTTTTATAAAGGTACAAATCCTATTCTTAAGGGCTCTTAACCACTTCCCAAAGGTCACCTCTTAAAACTATTGCTTTGGGGATTGAGTTTCAACATGAATTGTGGAGGGACACAAACACTCAAACCATAGCAACAGGCATGGGAACTTAGGTACCATGGAGCAGGGACGTTAATGTCAACCTACGGAGTAAGGAGGGAGTAAGAGGAGGGGAAGGAGTTGTAGGATGGAATGGCAGAGAGCATTCCAGGCCGAATGACAGCGCGTGTAAAGCTACGAACTATTCCGGGAGCATCACTACAGCAAGATGTTCAAGGTGGGTGGCAGGTGTGAGGGAGCAGGAGGTAGGATGTGGTAGGAATGAGGCCGAAGAAAGAGGCGCAAATAAGAGCTTGCAGGACTAGGTTTTCTTCATCATGCGCTGTGATTTCTCCATGTCGGGCATTTGTAGCCATTAGAGGGCTTTCATCATGGGAAAGTCATGATTAGAGGCAGCATGGCATAATGGTGTCAACGTGTTTCTGCCAAAGACCACCAGAAATACACCTTGAATTGCTCAAGTTGGAGTTATTGCAGGTTTCAGTCGGAAAAAAATCCAAATCTTTGGACAATAGGAGGGTGTCTTAGTATGAGGGCATTAGAAAGTACTTGTTGGATTTGGGTTATGGTTGTGTGATTTTAGGGAGAGTCTCAAGAACTGGGGATACATTCTGGAATAGATTTTATCAGGAAACAGGGTAATTCTGCTATCTTAATACACCCTATCTAGAAGGAAGGCAGACAAGTGCAAGTCTAAATCTATAATTGGTAAAAAACAAAAAAGCAACAGCCACTACTCATATTAGCTGGGAGAAGGGGATGTTTGATATTTTTGTCATTTGCACAGTGACCTTCTTTGTGTGTGGGCTTAGACAAGATTATGAAGTGGTCTTGGCATTGGCCTCACTTTATCATAGTCACAGTGACCTCGGCTGATGCTGATGTTCGCTGAGATTGTTTCTCCCAGTAAGAGAACACCACGGCCCACCTGTGAGTGCCAGGCCAACTCCTGGATGTCATGGGCTGCTTTTGTCTTTTTTAGTGGTTAGGAGTTCAGTGTATGAATTCAGACAAATCCTTCTCATCCTAGCTCCATTATGTCCTAGCTGAGTGATCTCTGATAAAATATTTTTTTCATGTCTTAATATCCTTATCTGAAAATGGGGCTATTTCAAAGAATTATGAGGAATATATAAGATATGTAAAGTACCTAAAGTCTCAATCGATGTGGTAAAGTCTCAATCAATAAGTGCTATTATTATTATTGTTGTTGTTATTACTGTTACTATTATTTTGGAATGACTACTCTATCAGAGTGGGGGAAGGTAGGTGTGAGGAAGGAAGGGCAAGGAAATCACTGGGGGATGATTCTAGATGCGATTCTCTCCCGAGCCAATGCGGTGGCAGCTGGCATGGAGAGAGGGCACAGTTGGCGAGAGCTAAGGGAAGGAGAGGAAACAAGATGGTCTCCCTACAGTTCTGGGTTGGATGAATGGGGAGGAAGTGAGGTCACCAGTAGAGACTGGGAATAGTGGGAACAGAAAAGCATATTGCTGGGCAGTCTTTATGGCCAGATGGAAACATTCAGCAGGCTGCTGACGACACAGGACTGAAGCTCAGGAGAGAATTCCAGTGCTGTAGCCTTCGTCGCGTTCTGATCTCTCACAGAGGAGCCGGCTGTCCAGGTGGAAAGAGAGGTGCCACTGACCTTGGCCTTAGGTCCTGCCTTGGTTCCCCTCTGTAGCACTGCGGGAGAGGATTTCTATTATTTCTTGCTTAGTATCAAACATAGGTCCACCTCAGTAGAGTGTCAAAAGTTATGGATTTGTCTTTAATCCACAACATGAAATATTTTCATGCCAAGAATTTGTCAGAATGTTTAACCTTGAACTCTTTTCTGCACAATACTTAATCAAAACTTGGGTGGGAAAAATGGTATAAATGGAATGTCTGAAGCGTATGCTGCTTCTAGATACTTTCTTAGACAATATTCTCTCTTTCTGTCTCTGTCTCTCCCCTCCATTCTATCATCTATCTACCTGTCAGTCATCATCTTCTATCTGTTTTTATGTATTTAACCATCAGATTTGCTGAGTAACTGGACTGCATTGTGCTGGCTCTTAGTAGGACTACTTTTATTTACTTTTGGTCCTCCCGGTGAGGTTTAAACCACCTGGCTTTGTTTTATTTGCTACTTTTATTTCCCTTTACACGTAATTTCCTCAATTATTTTAGTCTTGTGATGCTAAATTGTTTCAGTTCTTATTTGGAATGAGGACTGTATATATGCATGCCAGCATGCATGTGTGTACACATACACAGGCATATACATACAGTTGTTTCTCAGTATCTGCAGGAGATTGGTTCCAAGACCCTCTGCAAATACCAAAATCCACACATGCTCAAGTCCCTTATATAAAATGGCATACTATTTGTATATGACCTGTACATGTCCTATATATAATTCATCTCTGGATTACTTATAATGTAATCCAGAGTAAATGTAAATGCTATGTAAATAGTTTTTACAATGTATTGTTTAGGGAATAATGAAAAGTCTGTACTGATGCAACCATCTATCTTTTTTTTCCTTCTCAAATATTTTTGATCTGAAGTTGGTTGAATCTGTGGAGCAAGCAGGTATGGAGAACCTACTCTATTATTTTTTTAATAGCAACTAATAGAGTGACGTGCATAAAAGTCCTTTTATTTAAGTGAATTTCTCTTCTATGTGAAATATAAAAGCAAAACTTTAATTTCTATCACTCCAGAGTTTTACTTTGATGACAAGAATATACTGAATTTTAAAAAATACAATCTACCTAAACATCTGTACCCCCATAATACGCTGAAATAAAAAAAAAAGAGTAAAAAGAAAAATACAATCTATGACAAAGTATGGGTCCACTCTTTTGCTTATATACCGCGTATATTGGGTAAAGCTCTAGATTTAAGATCAAAAGACTGGATTTCACCTTTACTGGTCTGTTATCAGCTGTGTGGCCTCAGGCAATTTCAGATTTCATGAGACAGGGAGGATGAAAATACTGCTTATTTTATTGCAAAGATTAAATTAGATAATGCATGAGCCTCTGTAAACTGTAAAGAGCCAAAGGTAAGATTGTTATCCAGATTTTGATTCTAAGTGGAGAATATTTCAACTTCTTAGTCCGAAGGGTATCTATCTTAGTTTAGAACAGGAATCACCAACTCAAATGCCAATATGAATGAGCAGGGTGCGAGAAAAAGAAACTGGTGATTCTCAGCATTTTTGGGTCTCATTTATGGTAGGGGCATTAGTAATAAAAATACTTATCTCTTAATTTTACAGTAGGAAAATGGCCAAGGACACTCAGCCAGGGTGTGATTGGTAATAGGAAGTAGCAGAAACTGGAGCCAACAGAAGACAAGTGCCCCACACAAGAGGCAGTGGGCCGTTCAATGCCAGCTAATGGCTTCCTGGAAAGAATTGGGGATGGTGTTCACAGATGATTTTTTGTAAGTTCTCCCAATTTATAACTTTTTTCAATTAATTCCAGATTTAAAAAATACATAAAGTGAGTCACTGTTCAGGGAAAACTAAACATGTTATTCGGCCTTTGCACTACTTGTTTGCCATCTCTGCTCTGGAAGGTGTTTTCAAAATTCACCTTGTATTTGAGACTTTGCAGACCCTAGGAAGAAGACATTTGTAAGCTGGCTTTAGAAAGTAAATGTGCATCTATTTTACCAAGTGTTACATAGCCTTTTCTCTAGTGAATATTCATTAAAACCCATACATTGTTTTCTAAATATATTCTTTAATATATTTATATTTAAATATATTCTTTCTAAATATATTTATATTTAGAATGAATATAAATATAATTAATGAATGAAATAATATATTTATATTTAAATACATTCTTTCTAAATATATTATTAGAAATATATGTTTTCTAAATAAATTCTGTTTCTAAAAGGCACTCTTTATTGTGAATGCATTGTAGAGGTATATATTAAAAAGCAAGGTTAATATAGTTGTAAAGTACAAAAGTAGCAGTATTTATAAATCATCATTTGTAAATAATATATAATTTTTCTTAGTGTTTATTCTCTCTGCCTAGTTGTGGATAACATAATGATATATTAAAAAAACAACACTGAGAGTCCTGGAGGATGTATTCCACTAACATCAAAGAAAATGTTGAGTGCTATTTTATTATAGTAGTTCTTATGGGTAGAAGATCACAAAATATCAGGGAGAAAATAGGGCACAGTTTATTCACCTAGACTATACATGAATACAGTCAACCTTTGTTATTCACAGATTCTTTATTTGTACGTTCTCTTATCTGCTAAAATTTATTTGTAGCCCCCAAATCAATACTGTGGCACTTTCACGGTCATTCGAAGTCATGCACAGATTAGTGAAAAATTTGAATCACCTGATGTGAACGTACCCAGCTGAGGCTGAGCAGAGGATGCTCTGCCTATCTGTCTCAGCTCCCATACTGTAACAAGTGTTCTTTTTGTGGCCTATTTAGTGCCACTTTTTTTTTCTTACATTTCTTTGGGCTTTCTGCTGGTGGTAATTTAAGAGTTGCTACTTAAAATGGCCCTCCATCGAAGTGCTCAAGTGCTATCTAGTGTTTCTAAGTGTAAGAAGGCTGCCGTATGCTTTATAGAGAAAATATGAGCGTTAGACTTTGCTCAGAGTTATAGACCAAGAGTTCAATGTTAATGAATGAACAATGTTTATTAAATAAGCTGTCTTTGACAGAAACAGACATAAAACACAGTTATATATTGATGGATGGACAAAAATGCTGTGACCAGAGGCTCAGGAAATTAAGGAAATTAACCTTGTATTCTCCCTACAGGCAATGGTTTGGCATTCACTGATTCAGTGTTTGCAGCAACTGTATAGAACATAACTGTGATTAATGGGAGTAGACTGAAAATACTGAGATAATTGGCTATTATTTTCAATGTGTATACTGATTTGCAGATGCTACTTTAGTATCAAAAGAAGCATCTGATAAATTCAGTGATGCTCTGTGATAAATTGTAAATGAGTTTGTAGGACTTGAGTTATCCATATTTATATATCAGTTAATAATGGATGTAGGGGTGCAAGAGTGCTGTCTGGGCCTCAGCCTACCCGGGTTTTAGCCTTGTTACTGATTAGCTGTGTGATCTTGGACATGCCATTTTTACTCTCTTGGACTCTTTTTTTTTTTTTTTTATCATTTCTAAAAACAACAAGAAGAGTGAAGATCTCCAAGGTTCTTTCTGGTACTAAGATTTTATATAGATACATGTGTGTGAAAGTATTAATTTAGCACTTATGTGGTTCCTTGTGATCTTGGAGAAAGAGGAAAGAGAAAGGTTACAAAGATGTGTTTATATAAAGCACAATGTCTACAATTAAGCAGGTTACAAGTAATTTGGGAGAACACACTAAAATTGAAACAGTAAACAATAAGAAGTGATGTATAATTAAGAGACAAATTAGAACCTATTGAGCAGTGGTTTTCAATCTGGATGTGGCTTGTAGAGTGGCTTATTAGAATCACTTGGTGGGGAGTAGTTTTTTTTCAGGTAAACTACACATATCCCTCCTCTGCACTTTGTCCCTTAGAATGTATTCTAGCAGAATAAGGTTTAGAACCCTTGGTAATGAATGTTGCATGAGTTCTGAGAAAAGGGCAGGAATCTTCTTGCTGTCATTCCCAAGGCTTGTTCTTCCCACAGATCCATTTAAGGGTCTGCTCTTTCGCAACCATATTTGTTCCAGGTGATCCTGACCCGACCTTCTCACCCCAGTTCCACAAATGATTGCATTATATGAAGGCACCTGATGTAAAAGAAAGCCATCTGTAGGCTGTGACTAACTTGATGCAAAAAGATGATCTGGGCCAATCAAATTTCCCCTTAGCAAATTTGGACTAGGAAATAGTTATAGAATAAAGTAACTGTGGGAACCGAAGCTCAAAGCCAGTCATAGTATTTAGAGAAGTTGGATTGTCATGATGGGTCTCTTGCAAGATGAAGTTGTGGAGAGAGAGAGAGAGAGAGAGATTGACTGGAGAATCCGGCTGACACAGAGGGCAGCAGAGAAGCAGAGAAGTAAACACAGTATGACCATCTGAGTCATATAATGGTGCCATATTTATTGAAAACCTCAATGCTCAGCTTTGCTACACAGTTTTGTGCTTTCCCAGAGCAAAATTTACTACAATTTCTGCCCTTCCTCATACCAGATTGTTGAACACTTCCCGTGCATGTTTATTCTCACAATAGCCCTTCGGTTGCATAAGCCCTTCAACTCTCTTTCTCTTCCTTGAAAGCAAAGGGTCTAACAAAATTGAACAGTGAAGTTGGAGTCATGAAAATAGTTCATGTTTAGTGAGTACCTATTGGATGCTTTCTACTCGTGAACCTCAGTTTAAAACTGACAAGAGCTTTAGAGGCAACTGAGATCCAGAGGGGTTAAATGACAGATTCATACATGAATATGTCAAAGCCAACACTAGAACCTTGGTCGTCCCTGATCTTTACATATAGACTCCATGAGTATAGGAGGCTTCCTGGAGGAGGTGGGGGTGCTGGTGATGGGGAGGATTTACAGTGAAGGAGAAATGAGCCTTTCACATCAAGGCAAAGATGTGAGTAGTATAAAAGGGAATGATAAATGGGAGAGAAATTGAGTAAAAAGTCAGACATGAGCCAAATATTTCTATTATTAAATAGGGTTCACAGAAGTCATCATACAAAGGCTCAAGAGTTAGGCAGGGAAGTCCAGACTCCAGTGGAGACAAGGGAACTATCCTCTATTTGTGTTATGGTTAAAGGTAGGGTGCCGGACGCGGTGGCTCACGCCTGTAATCCTAGCACTCTCGGAGGCTGAGGCTGGAGGATTGCTTGAGCTTAGGAGTTCGAGACCAGCCTGAGCAAGAGCGAGACCCCATCTCTACCAAAAATAGAAAGAAATTAATTGGACAGCTAAAAATATATAGAAAAAATTAGCTGGGC
>CAUYSK010123330.1:0-18403 GCA_963575035.1 Avahi laniger
ATTAATTTCTTTCTATTTTTGGTAGAGATGAGGTCTCGCTCTTGCTCAGGCTGGTCTCGAACTCCCGAGCTCAGAACGATCCGCCCACCTCGGCCTCCCAGAGAGCTAGGATTACAGGCGTGAGCCACCGCGCCCGGCCGAGACTAAACTTATTGTATAAACAAATCAGTTTTACTTTGATTATCTTTGGTAGAAATGGGAGTGACTGTAGAGAGAAAAATTATATTTCAGAAGAAAAATATAGTGAACCTGTCATTAGATACTAGCTCATTGTTTTTGAAGGTTTATTATCTATCTGAAATCCAGACTGGATCCTGAATTCTAGTTTCTTCCACTATCTAGCTATGACTCTCTAAACTAATATTTGCAATTCTCTTTCACCCTTCTAGCTTGGAATTATAGAAATTAAAACTGCCCTTATCCTTTCTTGAGATACTTTGCTTAGGATAATGGTCTCCAGTTCCTTCCAAATTGCTGCAAAAGATGTTAATTCATCTTTTTTATGGCTGAGTAGTACTCCATGGTATACCACATTTTGTTAATCTTCTCATGAATTGATGGGCACTTGAGTTGGTTCCACATGTTTGCAATTGTGCATTGTGCTGCTATAAATACTCGAGGGCATCCTGAAGCTGTGCAAGCTGAAGGCTGGGGTGACTTGATACAGATTTCAGGGAAATCATCACAACAACTTACATATGGAGAACCCCTATGCGTGTTGTTGTATGGAATACCCAGAAAGTTCACTGGGACACCTGATTGCAAACCACAAGCCAGAAAAATCTGTCCAATTGCCACTGTGACCTCACTTCAATTGAAGATGCCTCGAGCCCAACATCTAGAAATCATCTTGACTGGCTATATGCTAGACTCAAAAACTGAGTTTATAGTTTGTTCTAACTATCAATCTTTGGTTTTTTTCTTTTGTTTCTATAGAAATTTCCCTTATTAGACATCTGACTACTCATACCATATAGAGGCCTGACTTTGGTAGAAGCCAATCTGCAACACCATCTCCAGAAATGAGACAAAACTGTTAACCATTTAACTGGACTGACATATTCTCAGGACCAAGAGACTGATTCAATGGCTTATGAGTCAATTCATCAACCTGATTTCTGGACTGTGAAACTTTTTGGGGAAGTTTCAGGCAGGGAATGCTGGGGCTCAGAACATAAGACCCCAAGGTATGACACCTTGGCATACTGAGTACTTTGAACTGAAGGAAAATTGGAAAAGCCTCAAAGGTCTTTCTGATATTCTCCCATCCTTCTGTTTCCCTCCCCACTCCTCCTGTCTCCCTCCTCTCCTTCTCCCCCAAAGCAAATCATGGAAACCAGAATTCTTCTTCCTCAAGTCAGGTCATGAAAACTAGAACCCCTCATCCCCAAAACAAGCCATTAAACCTTGAAAGTTTACTCTCTCCCTTCTCCTTTCTCCCTTGAAGGCCCTCATTGCAGAGGGGTCCTGCCCCCTGAGCAGGAGGAAGGAATGCTACATAGAGAGGCCAAGAAGAATTTGATCATATAGGCCTTGCTAGGCTCTCCTACTCAGTCTGTGGCCATTAGATCATACTCTTTTGTCCAATCGCATTCCTACACGGTTGTCCAGTCTTCATCAAATCCAAGCATGTAAACAGACAATTTTTCCTAGGTTTTTGGGTCTTCATTTCCGAAGGATTCCATGTCATGTAAAACTTTGATTAAATAAATTTGTTATGCTTTTCCCTTGTTAACCTGTCTTTTAATATAGGAGTGTCAGCTGTGACCCTTATAATGGGTTAGGAAAGGTATCACACTTTTCCACTCCTACACTATCTATAATTCATAATAATTTAGTAGACTTTGCTTCTGTGAACTGAAATGGAATATTTGTAAATTATATTTTGTTCTTCCTGTCTGACCACTTCAGAATTCAGAAACTCTTATTAAATATTCTTATTTTCATAACAATGTAGTTATTTGCATAGTTTCAATAAGAATCCATTCTCCTTTTACTAGGACATAATTGAAAACTTTGCTTATACAGCCAAAGACTGGCCTAGTATTTCATATTTGAAAATTATACTTATTGAATTAGTCGTAAACAGATAATTTTAAGGAATAAAAGCTGACTTTACAAGTCTACTTACAAAGCCAACTTGGGAAAACTGGCATGCTACGTGGCTTCTAGTGGTCTCAGCCTTAAAGATGAGTAAGAAAGGTCACTTCCTAGCAGGCTAAGAACCTTAGCATATTGGTAGGACCTGAGGAAAAAGGAATTCACCCAAATGTATAGGTGATATAGGCAAAATCCTTGTTTCCTAGCCATAGGACCACAAGCAATAAGAGACTTTTAAAAGTCCAATATGGGATTCTTCATGAAAACTTCCAACAAAACAAACGTTAAGAAGGCCCATGTGGCAAATTAGCACACATGTTGAACCTATGTAAATAATTATGTCAAATCTAATGAGACAAGTCTTATTTTTTGATCAAGATAATCTTTCAGATTTTTTTAATCAAAAGTGGGGGGATTTTAGTAAAATATGTTGTTTCAATGGAAAATGATGCATCATTTATGGCATATACTTCAGGCCTGTCTGATTCTAGCCCTGTTCGTTGTCTCAACTATTTTGCAACTCCTTGTAAGTTGTAGGTAACTGATATGTAAATTCTATTCTGTCCCTTAAAGATTTGACTCCCCTACCTCACCCTGGAAAAACCAGTTTTGTCCCCATTTGCAATTCATTTCAACATTCCTTTACTCCATAAAAATTTTTGCTCTTTCGACTTTTATTTTGAACCAGTTAAAATATCTGCCTGGTTCCCTCATATCACATGAGTAAAATAAATCTTTAATCAATTTTTATAACTCTATAAAATCCATGATTTTACCTTGTTCTGAAAATGATCTTTTAACAATCAGTGTGTTTAACTCTTGGTTACCTTTCTGAGTTTAGATCATCAAGTTACTCTGTTCCCTCTATGAAGTAACTTTTTGTGATTTAACAAAAAGGAGTGACCAAAAGAACTGCTTGCCTACCATAACGTATACCCCGGGTAACAACTTAAGTAAAGCCCCAACTGTCATTTTAGTGATGTAGTGTGTCCATCCATCTTTCATTATGAGTCCATAGAGCAAATGAGTCTAGGGGATCAGAAGCTGTGGAGAGTACTTAAGCAGTGACTATTATCTGGTAGTAAAAAATGTGAAACTTTTATTTTTTAAAATTATTTTAGAGGTTTTATGCTTCTGGGAAGATGGAGTAGATATACTTTCTCCTATTTTTCCCACTAAGTACAACTAAACTCTCTGGATATTTTGTAGGAAACAAACATAATTAGATGCTAAAACAAACAGAGAGAAGAAGGAAGATGGGCTAGGGACCTGAGGACCCAAGATATGACATGGTGGTGTGTTCTTTGGGTCTCATATATCCCAGACTTGTTGAACAAGCCAGAAACCCAGAAATGCCAACAGGCACAGACAGAAAAAGCCCAAGAAAGACCTGCTCTTTCTAGCTTAAGGATTAAGAAAGGGGCAGCCTGGAAAGATAAAAAGCTCTCAGATAATAATTGCCTTACTTTACCCAAACATCACAGAAAAACTGTGGCACCACATCTGCCCACACCAGCAAAGGATAACTGGTTAGCCTAGACATTCACACTTAGGATGCTGTGACAAGGTGCCCAATGCTTCACTGGGCCAGTATCATAGATGGACAAATAGGAAGCCAAGACCTTCATCCCTGCCAACAGTTAATGAAAACCACACTCCTCACACTCCCCTTGCAGTGTCAGTGGAAACCATGTGAGAAGTCTGGACTTCCACCCCCACCCGGCTATAATAAGACATCCCTCTACCTCCTCACTGGGGTTCTGTAAGAGGAAGACTTTCACCATTGACAAATGATAATGAAGCCACCTTTACCAAGGTATCAGAGGAGACTATGGAATAACCTAGAACACCCATGCAGTGGTAGTTAGGAGACTTTCACTTTGGGTGTCAGTGGAAGCTGTGTGGCAAACCTGGGCTTCTACCTCCACTGGTAATAATGAGTTGATTCCCCATTTTCCCCTGATGGAGCAGTGTCAGAGAAAGGCAGCTAAACAGAAGGTTTAATAAGAACATAATACAAAAATGTCTAGATTTAAATTTGAAACTATTAATTATGCCAAAAATAGGAAAAAATCAAAAACTGAATGATAAAGATAATTGATAGACACCAACACCAAGAGGACAGGTAAAATTATCTGACAATTATGTAAACAACCATAATAAAAATGCTTCAACAACCAATTATGAACACATTTGAATTAAATAAAAAAAATAGGAAGCCTCAGTAAAGTAAGTCTCAGCAAAGAATTAGAAGATATAAAAAACCAATGGAAATTTTAAAACTGAAAAATACAGTAACTGAAATAAAAAGCTCAGTAGATGGGTTCAAAAACAGAATGGAGGGAACAGATAAAATAATCAGTGAATTGGTAATACAACAATAGAAATTACCTATTCTAAATAATAGAGAGAAAATAGACTAGAAAAACAATGAACAGAACCTCTAGGACCTGTGATGCTATAATGAAAGATTCAACATTCATGCCACTGGAGTCCTGGGAGGAAAAGAAAATGATGTAGTACTTAAAAAAGTATTCAAAGAAATAATGTCTCAAGAAAGGATTTCAAAGACCTCCATCCTCCCTTATCAAAGAAATGCAGGGAATCTACCCACTCACATAGTTCATCACTCCTACAGCCTACAAACAACTAGCAACTGAGAAAACCACCACACCAAGGACATATATAACCACGGCATCCATCCAGAACCTAGATCACTAAGAAGACACCCCCACAAGCAAAGCCAAAGTTTCTTACTCAACATATCCAACAAACACACCTGTATGAGTGAGGCAAGGGGAAAAAGCTCTATCCAAATAAAAGAAAATCCAAAAATAAGAAATGACAGCTGCTCCAGATGAGAAGGAATCAGCAAAAGAACTCCAGAAGTATTAGGAATCAGAGTGAAAGGACACCCCCAAAAGGGAACACCAGCTCTCTAGCAATGGATACCAACTAAAATCAGAATACTGAAATGATAGATAAAGAATTCCAAATATAGATTATAAGTAAGCTCAATGAAATACAAGAGAAAATGGAAAACCAACACAAAGAAACCACAAAAAAATCAGGAAATGAATAAAAAATTCATTAAAGAAATCAAATTATTAAAACAATCAAATAGAACTTCTAAAAATGAAATATTTATTCAAGGAAATACAAAACACAATGGAAAGTGTTAAGAATACATTAGACCAGGCAGGAGAATCTCAGAGCTTGAAGACAACACCTTTGAATTAAACAAGTGAGTCAAAGATAAAGAACAGAGGAAATAACAAAGCCTACAAGAAATATGGGATTATGTAAAGAGGCCAAACATAAGAATTATAGGCATCTCTGAGGGTGAAGAAGAAAACACACAAGAGTTAGAAAACCTATTCAAGGGAATAATTGAAGAAAACTTCCTTGGTCTTGCTAGAAATTTAGATATTCAGGTACAAGAAGCTCAATGAACTCTTGGGAGATTCATCACAAAGAAGCAATCACTATAACATGTAGTCATCAGACTAGCCAAAGTTAACACAAAGGAGAAACTCCTGTGAGCTGTAAGGGAAAAACATTGGGTAACTTACAAAGGAAAACCCATAAGGCTAACTGCAGACTTTTCAAATGAGACCTTAAAAGCCAGAAGGGATTGGGGCCCCATCTTCAGACTTCATAAACAGAATAATGTCCAGCCTGGAATTTTGTATACTGCAAAACTAAACTTCTTATAAGAGGGAGAAATGAATACTTTTTCAGATAAGCAAACACTGAGGGAATTTGTCAAGACCAGACCTGCCCTGCAGGAAGTACTCAGATGTGCACTATACATCGATCAGCACAATAGAAACCCACCAGTGTAAAATCATCCAAAAGCTAAAGCTCAGAGCCTATAAAATAATGGCTCAAAAGGTAAAACAAAGCAATAAGGTTCTACCCAACAGGATGAACAGAAATGCATCCCACATACCAATTCTTTCAATAAATGTGAATTGCATGAATTCCCCACTCATGAGACATAGACTGGCTGAATGGATTAAAAAAAATACAAACCAAGTATCTGATGTCTCCAGGAAACACATCTAATCCACAAGGACTCATTCATACTCAAGGTGCAAGAATGGAAAAAAATATTCCATGCAAATGGAAACCAAAAGAAAGCAGGTGTAGCTATTCTCATATCAGATAACATAGACTTCAAATCAACAATAGTAAAGAAAGACAAAGATGGTCATTACATAATAGTAAAGGGAGCAATTCATCAAGAAGACATAACAATCCTAAATATTTATGTACCCAACACGGATGCATCCAGATTCATAAAGCAAACCCTACTAGATCTACACAAAGTGATAAACAGCAACATTGTAATTCTGGGGACTTCAACACTGTGCTGACAGAGCTGGATGATCCTCCAAGCAGAAAATAAAGAGACACTGGACTTAAATGGGAACCTAGAGCAAACAGGCCTAATAGACAATTACAGAACATACTACCCCCAAACTACTAAATATATACTCTTCTCATTAGCACATAGAATATTCTCTGAGATTAATCACATCTTAGGCCACAAAACATGCCTCAACAAATTCAAAAATACAGAAATTATACCATGTATCTTCTCAGATCATAGTGAAATAAAATTAGAAATAAAATCCAACAGAAACACTCAATTCTATACAAAGTCATGGAAACTAAACAACCTACTGCTGAATGATTGTTGGGTTAAGAAGGAAATTAGGTGGAAATCAAAAGATTCCTCAACCTAAATGACAAAAGGGACACAAGTTGTCAAAATCTGAGGGATTCGGCAAAAGCAATCCTAAGGGGAAAATTCATAGCCTTAAATACCTACATCGAAAAGACAGAAAAATCACAAATCAGTGATCTAATGAATCATCTCAAGGAACTAGAAAAGGAAGAGCAAACGAATCCCAAAACCAGCAGAAGAAAAGAAATAACTAAGGTCAGAGGAGAACTGAATGAAATTGAAAACAAAAAAATAATACAGAAGATTAATGGAACAAAAAGTTGATTATTTGAAAAGGTAAAAAAAAAAAAAAGATAGACCTCTCACAAGATTAACCAGAAATAGAAAAAAAAGGACCCAAATTAGGTCAATCAGAAATGAAAAAGGAGATGTTACAACTGATACCATGGAAATACAAAATATCATCTGTGAATACTATAAAAATCTCTATATACATAAACTGGAAAATGTTGAGGAAATGGACAAATTCCTGGAAACACAAAATCCCCCTAGACTCAATCAGAAGAAATAGAACTCCTGAACAGACCAATTACTAGCAACAAAACTGAAGCAGCAATATAAAATCTTCCAACAAAAAAAAGTCCCAGACTAGATGGTTTCACAGCTGAATTTTATCAGATCTACAAAGAAGAATTGGCACCTATACTGTAGAAATTATTCCGTAATATCGAGAAGGAAGGAATCCTCCCCGACTCATTCTCCAAAGCCAGTATCACGTTGATACCAAAGCTAGGAAAGGACAAAACAAAAAAAGAAAACTATAGACCAATATGCTGTATGAATATATTAACAGATGCAAAAATCCTCAACAAAATTCTAGCAAACCGAATTCAGCAGCAAATCAAAAAATAATCCACCACTACCAAGTGGGCTTCATCCCAGGGATGCAAGGATGGTTCAACATTCGTAAATCCATAAATGTGATTCACCACATAAACTGAAGCAAAAAGAAATGTCATATGATCATCTCAATGGATGTAGAAAAAACATTTGACAAAATTCAGCACCATTTATGATAAAAACTCTTAACAAAATAAGCACAGATGTAACATATCTTGAAATTACAAGAGCCATACATGATAAACCCACAGCCAACATCATACTGAATGGGGAAAGTTGAAAGCATTCCCACTTAGAACTGGAACAAGACAAGGATGCATAAATAAGTAAGTAAGTAAGTAAGTAAGTAAGTCTGAAAATGTCCCACATGTGGAATGAAATATAAACCTACAGATTTACAAAGTTGAGTGAACTTCTCACAGGATAAACACAAAGAAACCTGTCCCAAAACACACTATATTTAAACTTCTGTAAACTAAACACAAAGATAAAATTTTGAAAGAAGACAGACCAAAGTGATCCCTTACTTATAGGTGAAAAATATTACTCTTATTCAACACAATGCTGTAGCAATAAGACAAGAAAAGGAAATAAAAGGCATGCAGATTGGAGAGAAAAAAATAAAACTGCCCCTATTTGCAATGTCATGATGTCTATGTTGAAAATCCTAAGGAAACTATATAAAAAAAATCTCTTACAGCTTATAAGTGAGTTCAGCAAGGTCTTAGGATATAACATAAACATACAAGAATCAATTGCATTTCTATCAAGAATCGATGCATGGACACCAAGATTAAAAATACAAAAACTAAAAAAATTTAAATACAATGCTATTTACAATCACTCAAAAAAATGAAGTACTTAGGTATAAATCTAACAAAACATGTACTGGATTTATATGCTAAAACACAGAAGAGATGAATCAAAGAGGATCTAAATGAATAGGCAGTTTGTTCATGGATTGGAAGATTCCAAATAGTAGAGATGTCAATTCTCCTCAAATTGATATAAAGGTTTAATGCATTCCTATGAAAATTCCAGTAAGAATTTTTGTAAACACTAAGGTGCTCACATGGCAGTAATACTCTCCAGGGATTAGGGGGATGGGGGGGTAAACCCGCAACTAAAGGACACAGGGAGCATTGTAGGGGGGAAGGGCATGCCTCTAACCCTCGCTGGGATAAGGCAAAGACATAAAGTGTAACCATAATGTTTGTACCCTTATAATACCCTGAAATTAAAAAAAAAGAATTTTTTTGTCGATTTAAAAAAGATTATTCTAAATTGATATGAAAAGGCAAAGAACTTAGAATAGCTAAAACAATATTGAAAAAGAAAAACAAAGTGGAAAGGATCAGTCTGTGTGATTTTAAGATTTATTAGATAGCTACAGTCATCAAGATTATGTGGTACTGGTAGAGAGATAGACACATAGATAAATGGAACAGAATAAGAAACCCAGAAATGGAGCCACACAAATATGCCTAACTGATTTTTTTACAAAAATGGAAAAGTAATTCAGTGGGGGAAAGAAAGCCTTTTCAACAAATGGCATTAAGAACAATTGGACATCCATAGTAAAAAATAATGAACTTTGAATTAGGTCTCAGAACTTATATAATAAAATTAATTCAAAATGGATTAAGGACTTAAATGTAAAATGTAAAAGTATAAAAATTTGGAAAAAAATCTTTGGGATGTAGGGCTAGGCAAAGAGTTCTTAGGCTTAACACCAAAAGCATAATCCATAAAAAGGAAAATGGATTAATTGGACTTCATAAAAATTAAAAACTTTTACTCTGTAAAATACTCTGTTAAAAAGGATAAAAAGGCAATCTGCAGAGTGGAATAAAATACTTTTAAAGTACATATTTGACAAAATAGTATCAAATAAAATTTTAAAAATAATATGGTAGTTCTCCCTATCTGTGATTTCACTTTCTGAGGTTAAAGTTATCTGTAGTCAACCATGGTCTGAAAATATTAAATGGAAAATTCCAGAAATTAAAACATGAATTGTTAAACTGCACATCATTCTCAGTAGTGTGATGAAATCTTGTGCCGACCCGCTTTGTCCTGCTGTGAATGTGAACCATCCCTTTGTCTAGCATATCCAGGCTGCATAAACTACTCAACTGCTAGTCACTTAGTAGCTGTCTCGGTTATGAGATCAACTGTTGCTGTATGGCAGTGCTTGTGTTCAAGTAATTCTTATTTTACTTAATAATGGCCCCAAGTACAAGAGTAGCGATTCTGACAATTCAGATATGCCAAAGAGAAGCCAGAAAGTGCTTCCTTTAAGTGAAAAAGTAGAAATTCTCAACTTAATAAGGAAAGAAAAAAAACATATGCTGAGGTTGCTAAGATGTACAGTAAGAATGAATCTTCCATCCATGCAATTGTGAAGAAGGAAAAAGAAATTCATGTTAGTTTTGTTGTTACACCTCAAACTGCAAAAGTTAAGGAAAAAACGTAGCTATATATAGGGCTCAATACTATCCACAGTTTCAGGCATCCACTGGGGGTCTTGGAAAGTATCTCTCACAGATAAGGGGAAAAGTACTGTCTCTAGGTTATTAATTAGTAATTAAAATAATATCTTAAAACTCAATAATAAGAAAACCAAACAATAAATTAGAAAATGAGCAGAAGACATGAAGATACATTTCACCAAAGAGGGTGTAACGATGGTAAATAAGCACATGAAAACATGTTCAACACCACTAGACATTAGGGAAATGCAAATTAAAATCACAATGACATAGCATTATAGATCTATCAGAATGACTAAAATAAAAAAAATAGTGGAGAGGATGCAAAGAAAATGGATCATTCATGCATCACTCGAGGGAATGTAAAATGTACGGTCACCTGGGAAAACAGTTTGGCAGTTTCTTTTAAAATTAATTATGCAACCCCCATATGACCCAATGATTGCAGTTCTGGGCATTTATTACAGAGAAATGAAGACTTGCATTTACACACATACACAAAAACTTGCATATGAATGTTTATATCAGCTTTATTCATAATATCTCAAACCTGGAGACATCCTAAATGTCCTTCAACTGGTAATAGTCAAACAAGCTTTGGTACATACATACCATGGACTACTATTCAACAATAAAAAAGAACAAAACTATTGGTTAACACACAACCTGGGTGAATCTCCAGGGAATTATGCTTAATGAAAGAAAGCTAATCCCCAAATATTATATACTACATGATTCCATTTATGTAACATTCTCAAAATGACATAATTACAGGAATGGAGAGCAGTTTAGTGGTTGCCAGGAGTTAAGTAGTGGATAAGGATAGAAGTGAAATGGGTGTTGCTATAAAAATATAACATGAAGGATCTTTGTGTCAGGATAGAACTGTCACGATACTGTATCAATGTCAGTAACCTGGTTATAATGGTGCATTATAGTTCTGGAAGAGGTTAGCACTGGGGGAAATTGGGTAAAAAGCATATGGAATCTTTCTGTATTATTTCTTACCCCAGCATGTGAACATACTATTATCTCAAAATAAAAAAATTAATTAGAAAAATTGCTTTGGGTGGAAAAAACAGAAAAGAAAACAGTAAGACAAGGACAATATGGTGGTTGGCTTATCTTTCAAGAAATGATATCTTCTCAGGTATTTGACAGTGGGGAACCAAGGTGGATTTTTGGATGGCACAAGCCAGGCTTTTCTATACTTATCTAATATAAAATGTTTATCCCTTTCTTGTCCTTTGGGGATAATAAGTACATGTTCAGAAGACTAAGAAAACTTGAACCAATGGAACCTGGAAGGAGTTTTGAATAAGAAACTACCAACATGGGAAATCTTTTTTTGTTTGTTTGTTTGTACAAGGCTAAGACCCCTCCTTTTTATTCTAAGTTATTTTGGAATCTATTCAATTCACAAAAATAAATTATTTTATTTTTATTTAGATATTAATGTTGAAAATATTGTGATTTTAACAAAGAAATGAACTAATTGTGAGATATACCTAGCTACTAAAATAATGTTAGATAATTTTAAAGCTATTTGAAATAGATTACAGAAATAAGTGATATTTTTTAAGCTTTTAAATTAGGGCAAGTTAGTGAAATTCTTACATTTTGCACTCAATGTTTGCTCAATGAAGCAAAAATCTATTTTGAGAAAACTAGAAAAAGGAGATAAAAAATAATTCCACTTCAATAAACATATACTTAGCTAGTGAATCAATATTTTATTTTAGTCACTCAGTAAACAATTTACAGTGAAATTTAATCTCTTCTAATCTGTCAAAATGAAAGAAAACATCTTGTTATTTGTCTTTTTCACAAAAACAAATGATGTTAAATAATATTATAGTGTATATAGTTTTTACAAAGGTCAAGTGTTTTAAAAGTCCATCCATAAAAATGTAACAGCTTTTCTCTTGTAGTTTGGCTTCATTCTCCCAAGTGATAGGAGGAAAAATAGTACAACATGCTCCTTTGTTAAGATGGCTAAACTTTTATACACACAAATAAAAAATAAGGGCTCATTAAATTTTCTTTTATTTAAGAGCTCCTTGGGCTATAAGTTTTCAGGACAAGGGCCAAAGTATGAAACTCCATTCTGTTTGATGGTTTGAACTGTCATCTGTTGACTACAGTTGACTCTTGAGCAATGCAGGGGTTGGGGCACTGAGCACCCTGTGTGGTAAAAAATCCACATATAACTTTTGACTCTCCCAAAACTTAAATACTAACAGCCTACTGTTGACTGGACCCTTACTGATAGCATAAACACTCTATTAACATATATTTTGTATGTTACATGTATTATATACTGTATTCTTACAATACAGTATATAATAAGCTAGAGAAAAGAAAATGTTATTAAGAAAATCCTAAGGAAGAGAAAATATATATTCTACTCATTAAGTGGAAGTGGATCATCATAACGGCCTTCATCTTCATTGTCTTCGCAATGAGTAGGATGAGGAGGAGACAGAAGAGGAGGGGTTGGTCTTGCTGTCCCAGGGCTGGCAGAAGAGGAAGAGGTGAAAGAGGTAAAAGGAGAGGCAGGCACACTTGTGGTAACTTTACAGAAATATATCATAATTTCCATCTGAATTTTTTAGTTTTTCATTTCTCTAGAAATGTTTCTGTTGGTACCAATCCTTCCACTGTTTGTTTTAGTTTCAGTGCCCATATCATAGAAGGGTCCATTTCACAGAAGTCAAAAGTAGTACTGAATAATTGGAACCATTCTGCCAGATTATATGTTTATTTGTTTTCTGGTACTGCTTTTTCTACGTTTTCTTTCTCAACATCTGGCACTGGTTTGGAAGCACTCATCTCTATCAAGTCATCTCCTATTAATTCTTCTGATGTATCTATGAGCTCTTGAGTTTCCCTAAGAACCATATCTTGAAACCTTTCACTCCCCCCCCCCAAATTTTTTTGCCATATCCACAATCTCATTCATGATTTCCTTGATTGGCTCTGTCATAAATCCTGTGAAATCATGTGCAACATCTGGATACAGTTTTCTCCAGCAGAAATTTATTGTTTTGGGCTTGGTGGCTTTCACAGCTTTTTCTATTAAAAAAGAAGGCATCTTCAGTGGTATAATCCTTCCAGACTTTCATGATGGTCTCTCTACCAGGGTTCTCTTTCATAGTGTTGACAATCCTTTCTAGAGAGTACTGTATATAATGAGCCTTAAAGCTCTTTATGACCCCGTGGTCTAGAGGCTGAATTAGAGATGTTGTATTTGGTGGCAAGTGGATCACTTCACTGCCTTCAGTGTTGAACTCATGGGGTTCTGGGTGGCCAGAGGCATTGTCCAATATCAAAATAACTTTAAAAGGCAGTCCCTTACTCACAAGGTACTCCCTGACTTCAGGGACAAAGCATCAATGGAACCAATCCAGACAAAGGGTTCTTGTTGTCTAGGCCTTCTTGTTGTACAATGGAAACAATGGTGTTTATCTTTTCCTTTTAAGGCTTCGTGATTAGCAGCTTTATAAATAAGGGCAGTCCTGATCATAAACCTGACTACATTTGTACAAATCAGTACAGTTAGCCTGCCACTTCCTGCCTTTAATCCCGGTGCTCACTTCTCTGCTTTATTAATAAATATTCTTTGTAACATTGTTTTCCAGAATAGGGCACTGTCATCTGCATTAAAAAACCTGTCTAATCAGATATCTTTTCTCCTCAATAATTTTCTTAATGGCATCTGAGAACTTGTCTGCTACCTCTCGGTTGGCAGAAGCTGCTTCTCCTGTTATCTTGACATTTTTAAAATCAAACCTCTTTCTAAAATTATCAAACCATCCTTTGCTGGCATTAAATTTCCCACCTTTACATCCTTCACCTTCCTTTTCTTTAAGTTGTCATTCAATGGCTTTGCTTTTTCTTGAATCATAATAGACTTTATAAGTATGCCTTTCTTATAGCAATCAGCACCCACATGAAAGCTGCATTTTCAATACAGGATAAAAAGATATTTTGCAAAAAGTGCAAGGTTTTGCACCTGCTGTCATAGGTACAGTGAGGCTTTACAAATTTCCTTTTCTTTTTGTACAATCTTCCTTATGCTAGATTCATTTATCTTGAAATGGTGGGCAACTGCAACTACAGACCTCAATCTATGGTACATATCAAGCAGTTCAACTTTTGTCTTATAACGCCATAACTTTTCTATGCTTCTTGGAAGCACTGCTAGCATCACTAGTGGCACTTTGTATGGGTCCCATGGTGTTATTCAAAGCTCATGATATTGCACTAAACATGATGAAAAATATGCAAGAACCGCAAGAGATTACTTTTTACTGTGATGATGCAATTTACTGGAGACAAGAACTACTCACACAGAGATGATTAGTGTCACACAGCATTTTAAGCAGATACTTGCAATACTTGAGCTCACCGTAGTGGCAACAGCAAGTGGCTACAAAATTATCACAGTATTGCTGTGTGCTCTACAGTTAACTTTATGTGATTATGATTTAATACTGCACCTTTATGTTTGTTTACATTTTTCTCAACTGTGCATGGTGCCATGTATGGTCTGTTTTTGTGTAAGTTTTGATAAATTTTAACTTTTTATAATAGATTCATATATAAATGATAAAATAGACTGGTTTCTACATATATTTAATGCATTAATGACATACTCTTTTCTTTTTTTTTTTATATTTCTAGGTTACACAGATCATCTGAAAATTTTTTTAAATTGTCATAAATCTCCAAAAAATTTTCCAATATATTTATTGAAAAAAAAATCCACGTATAAGTGGACAGTTCAAACAACCCATGTTGTTTAAGGGTCAGCCATGTAGGTTAAGTATCATGTAGAAAATACTCTTGGCAGTTTTGAGAGATGTGATAGTCTAATTGTTTAAGCCTATTAGTGTCTTATTAATTGCCTGTTTCTCTGTAACAAATTACCCTAAAACTTAGTGACTTAAAATAACCAACATTCATTATCTCACAGTTTCTGTTGGTCAGAAATTTGTGAATGGCTTAGCTTGGATGGTTCTGGCTCAGTATTTCTTAGGAGGTTGCAGTCAAGATGTTGGCTGAGGCTGCAGTCATCTGAAATCTTGACTACGTCTTCAGAATGCACTTCAAGATGGCTTACTTACAGAATGTTAGCAGGAGGCCACAGTTACTCACCATGCAAGCAAGGCCTCTCTGAAGGCTAGTTGAATATCCTTACGACACAGCAGCTAACTGCCCGCAGAATGAACACTCTAAGAGAGAGTAAGTCAGGAGGAAGACACAGTGGCTTTTACACATTTTTTAAAAGCACCACCATGGCCAACTCCAGATTATTCTGGGCATCTTTCCTTGTACTCAGTTGATGAAACTCACATTCTTCAAACATCAAATAAGATTCAAACCATAGAGCACAAAGCTCCATGTAAAATTTTGGGATTTTACAGCTGAAGATTCTGAGAGTCCTGCCTGAGGTGTGGAATCACCTCATAAAGAGATGCCATGCTAACACGGGCTTCCAGAATGGTATCCTCACTCATAAGCATGGAAATTCTATAAGCATCATTGGAAGAGCTCTTGATGTACATGCAGAAAAAGAGAATGGGGGCAGTGAACATTCTGTCACTGGTTTTGGTGGAGGTTAAAGGATAAAGCAGGAAGAGTGGGGAAGAAAAGGAAAGAAGACAAACACTGATCAAAATATTGAAGATTTTTCTAAGATAGGAAAGTTTCTGTGAGTGACAATAAAGGAAATGTGCTTTAGATTTCACAGTGTAATTAGACAACTGGCTGGTGATTTAATAATTTGTTTTTACTGAGGCCTTTTTAACCTCAGATAATCTCAATTTTTTGCCTTTTTATCTGAGGTTTGTAATGGAATGGCTCTAACTCAGTATTGCCCAATGCTACTTTGCAGTAAAGAAGAAAACAGATTTTGTAAATAAGTCCATATCTTTACTAATGAAAAGAAAGAAAAAATGAAAAGAAAATTGAATTGATTTTTATGGATTACTTTTTAACTACTTTGAGAGGAAACCCCTGCAGTAACTTTAGTTCCAACTGGGAAGTAAGACATATCTTTCTAGCTCTTCCTCTTTTGAAAGTGGTAAGCTGTTCTATGAATCAGCTTATAGAAATTCTAAACTGATAGGTATTAGACAGTTACATTATTTAAGGTTCTCAGAATTGCACTGTATCTCTCAGGGAAAGTAAATAACTTGTAAGATCCTTTCACCAACTGCTCCATCAAAACATGAATTATTTTTCAGGCTCAGGGAAAAGATGGCTGACATTTTTGTTTAAAAAAAAAGATATTTTCTTATTTAAAAAAAAGGAATGCATTTTGTAGGACATGGAGACTTTAATGCCAATAATATATTCCACATATGACAGAATGGTTCTGTTGGTTCATTCTGTGCGTCAATTATGAGGCATGTCACAATCGCATTATCCACAGGCTTCTACTGACACCAGCATTAACATTTGAAGTTGCAACATTTCACCAGCAGATTAATCACATTTGGGAAACTGGGATCAAGATAATGTAAATAACCAAGAAGTAGAATGAACTTTCTTCTGACCTTTTAGTCCATGCAGCTTTCTGGCAGAAGGGTGGGTCTTACATATTATTAATGCAGTTTAATAGTTAACATAGGCTAATAACATTATACTCTAAGGTCTGTTTGGCCAACCATGTTATAACGATCTTATTAATGGGATTGAGATCTATTTAAGCAGATTTTAGAAAGTCCATTTTCTTATTTGATGCTCCCAAACATAATATTAAATAAATCTCCACTGTTAAAAGCCATTAGAATGATGATGATGGTGATGTTGATTCAAGTGTCTTAATACACCACTACATGCTGAACTCTACTGGAAGACAGGAGCAAATTAAGAGATACCACTCAAGTCCAAGACAGTATATCTCTGAGTAAGAGAGATGTTTCCAATATCAAGATGGAGATGGAAGAGAAAAGACAAAATTGGTCATCTAATTATCTGAGACAATTCAAAACAAAGGAATTTCTTTACAAATAATTTTAGAAAAATTAAACAGAACACTTACACTTTCCACAGTGGGTAGTAGACACAAGGAGTTTGTTATACCAAGAGGTGGAACTCACTGAAAGTATAATTAGGTTCAAGGAGAATTTAAAATAAATTCCTAGATGACGGACTCATAATAAATTAAGGACAGCTAGGAATATATAGGGTTGTCCTTAATTTTTGAGGTTGACATCACAGATAACATCATTCTACCATAACCACACATCTTCATACTCTTGTCAGCAATAGCATGAGTATGGTGTGTGTGTGTGTGTGTGTGTGTTGTAGTAGTAGCAGCAGTAGTAGTAGTAGTCAGAGTCATAGTTGTAGCAGTAGAGGTGATGGTAGATTTTGTAGGGTCTATAAATGTGACAAGGAAGGAATGGACTCTATTTGTAAAAGTAAAAAGAAATCTAAAATTGTTTGCCATGGTTAAGGATATTAATGGAAAGTTATGTGTAACCTATGTGTAATCCATAAGTCTGGGGCAAGTCAGAAGTAGAACAAACAACATTCTGCACAGTGAGCTGTTGCTTTCTTTAGAACAGAGAATGTGCGCTTCTTGTGCAGTTAAATCGAGGACTGCTGATTTGAGAGAAAGAGCAATCTGTGATATCCTTTGTAAAACTTGTCAACTGTATACCCTGTGAAAGGAGAGGAGAAAACCGAAAGACCTCATGAGCAAAATATATTGCCACAAAGGCATGCAGAAAACATACCACTTCTTGCTAGGAATCCAGATGAGTGAAGGGTTTGGCTTATGGTCTCTGCTTTGCAGGAAAACAAAGCAAAGATAAGACATGGACTAAAAAAAATGAGATCGCTCTTGGTCAATACACTTTTTGGAGGGATATATCCATATCTCAGTTATCTCAGGTCTCCCAGAGCACCTAACATAGTGCTTTGCACAAAATAGGTGCTCAATAAATGTTTTAATCTTTTCTGTTAAATAATAGTAAAAAACAAACAGGCTGTCATATGAAGACTTGCTGTTAAGTAATGGTGATTCTTTTCCTTTCATCTGTCTACCTTCCACTCTAAAACAAGGAGGGAGGAGGGAGGAGAGGAGGGGTATATGCATGCACAAAGAGTGCAATGTGCACCACCCAAATGATGGACATAATTGAAACTCGGACTTAGGGAGGGAGGGGGGGGCAAGGGCAACATATGTAACAGAAACATCTGT
>CAUYSK010123331.1:0-28213 GCA_963575035.1 Avahi laniger
CAGACTTAAACCTAAGGCATGAAATCATAAGCATTCTGGAAGAGGTAAGAAAAACTCTTATGGATATTGGCCTATGCAAAGAATTTATGAATAATACCCCAAAGGCAATCATAGCAACAGCAACAATAAATAAATAATTAAATGGGATCTGATCAACAGGAAAAAATGGGGCCCTGTAATATTTTGAAATAAAAAAACTTTATATATATATGTATATGTATATATATATACACATATATTCTTGGGCCTTAGAACAGAGTTACTGAATCTGAACCTTGAAGTCAAGGTGTTGGTAACAGCAATTTCATTTTCTTAAGGTGATTGTGATACAGGTTGTTCATGGACCATATTTTGGCATATATTGTTTCATGGCTTTGTTCATGCTGTTCCTTCTCTCTGGATCACCCTCCAAATACTTGTCTTGACCACCCTTTAAAGCCTAGTTGACAAATCTTTCCCAAATTGCCTAAGCTTAGAGTCACTCTAAGTCTGGCCTGTGAGAGCATTTATTCTATGTTTCATATCATTCCTTTGCTGTCTTACCATTATGGCTTTTAAGTACTCTGAAGGCAAGGAACTTGTCTATACTTCTTTCAATCTCCTATAATACCAAAGATAGGTTCTTATAAATCACAGATGTTCAGTAAATTTTTAATCCACAAAGAAGAGCAGTGTAGTTTACTGATACTCATTATTAAATCTGGATATGAAAACATTTTTAATTAATGGAATATACCTTCCCTAGTACTAATCTCCATTGCAAATTAAAAATTTCTGTATAACATTTAGTCAATTGCAATTACGAGTTCATAATTATAAATTTAGAAAACCCTATTGAGCCATGTTGAAATTTCTTATGTTTGCTTTGGAATATATATATTTTCAGACAGATAGAGAGAAAGAGGAAGAGTTTACCTTTATTTAATCTATGTGCATTTTTATTATAAATATCAAAATTCTTAGGAGATAAAAAATATCATTTTGTTGGTTAAGAAGTGTTAGATTGAAAGGATATGCAAAGTTTACAAACTTTTCGACAATTTCTCCAAGAAATCTTATCACCATTTGGGACTTTAATCTGGTTGATTTAAAAAATGGTATTTTTAAAGGTTCTTATCACACTCCTTACATTTTCAGTTTAATCTTAGCAACTTGGGTATGTAAACATGATTTTCTTTCATTTTTGAAGGGGCTGGGACTTTAAACACAATTGCCTTCGAGGCAATTCCCTTTCCCTTAAAGTGTAAACATCACCTCTGCTATCACACAGAGTGAAGTATAATAATGTAATTGTCCACAAACTTCATTTCTTATTTTCGTGTCTATGAATCTGAATAACAAAATTACCTTATATCTGTTGCAAGTGTGCCACGGTAGATATGCTTTTATTGGCATTCTTTCTTCTGAAGAAAATATATAAAATTTTCACTGTGGTTATGAATTGCTCCAGACTGTCCCTGAGTCTGTGGATCTCAATAAAGCTCTAGAATGGGGTCTCTTGAAAGAATGAGAAGCAATACAATTGATTATTGTCTAGTCTTGAGTGCTGTCTGGACCATTGGAGGCTTGGTATTCATGATCTTGCTCATGTACATCTCTTGGCCTCTATTGCCTAAGATGTGCCAGCTGGCAGGGTATGATGCAAGATTTGTAGACTCACACTGGGTGCCCAAAGCCATAGAACCTGGAGGAAGCATTATTGGTCTTTGCCGATAAACTCAGCCCCACTTTCTGTTAGGTGATTTTGCTGGTTTTGAGAATGGATTTCTCCAACATGTGCTTTTCTGTCGGTGAGTTAATAGATCGCCTGTTATCTATTGTCATGAAGTGCACAGAGACAGGTAGTCTCTAGGATACTTGAAGCAGTGGAGCATACTCACTCTGCTCTCTCATCATCGTGTGCTTGCACAAACCCAGTGCATCTAGCTGCACCAGGTTATTGCTTGAGACCTCCTTTCCTCTCTTCATTGATTATCTATAAAACATGTAATGGATGAATGAAATAATAAACACTTGGATATGAAAGATATATTTGTTTCCATGATCAAATAGTTTGTGTATAATTGAATCAGTGACTTTTTGACCACCAGATTAAATAATGTGTAGTACAAGCAAACAAAGGAAGCTTTCCATGTTGAAGGTGAACCTGTGAGAAGAGAGGAGAAAGAGGAGACATCAATGAGGCAAAAAGAGCATGACAGGCATTAATGTTACTACACCTTAGCAGGGATGAAGATCTGAGAAAAGTCTAACAAAAATGTTCAGTGTTGTAAGGGACTTATAGGCTTCTAGTCTTATGATTCCCAACACTTGCTGCACATTAAAATTATGTTAGAACTTTTTTATATTAACTGTATAATGAAATACAACATGTACAAACTATGAGTGTACAGTTCAATTAATTTTCACAAAGTAAATATATCTCTGTAACTACCACCAGATTAAGAAATAGAACATTCTTAGCCACCAGAACCTCCATGGTCTTCCTAGTCATCACCTTCCCGTAGAAGTAACCCCTTCCCTGATTTTGAATACTGTAAATTATTTTTGATTAATTTTGAAATTTATATACATGGAATAATAGCAGATTGAGCTCTTCTGTGTCAGGCTTTTTCTCTTTTTCTGTCCAACATTATGTTTTTGAGATTCTGCAAGTGTCAATAGTTCATTCATTCTCATCGTTGTCTAATATCCCTTTTATGAATATACCCCTGCTTATTTATCTATTCTATTGTTAACAGACATGGGCTCACTGTAGTTTTGGCCTATTGAAAACAGTGGTGCCATAAATATACCTTTGTAAATATTTTGGTGAACATGTGTAGATATTTTGTTTGGTGTATACCCTGGATGGAACATAAACATAGACGTACCATGGTCTGTGTGTATATTTAGTTAAGTGTGTACAACCACCCATTTTCCAGAGTGGTCATACCAACCTACACTTAAATTCCAATTGCTCCACATTCTTATCCATCTAGGAACTTTAAAAAAATGCTAAAACTCAAGCTCCATTCAGACTTTACTCCAGAACAGTTAAATTGTAATTTTCGAGGGTAAGGTGCTCAAATTGGTATTTTAAAACACCGCCTCCCCATATGGCTGAAGATGTTTCTTCCTCCCTTGCATCTTGATAGTCAGAGGATCTAGTGACCTGTCTCTGAGCTGCATCTGTTCCGACCCACTCCCCACTATTGTTCATACTAAACAGAAGCAAGAGAAAGAGGGCAGATTAATATTTTCAGGGCTAATCCCTTGATAATCTTTTTCTCTTTTACTCAAGGGCTGTTTTTCTTATTTGCTATCTTTAATAAAAGCCCTCATTTTATTCATTAGACTATGCTAATGTTACCTTGAGAATAGTTAGTATTTATAGAGCAGAGTTTCCTCTATAAGCTCAAAGCACTATATAAATATTGTCTCATTAAAAACTCATATATCCCCATGAATTAGGTTGGTGGCTGCTGTGATTCCCTTGATGTACAGATAGAGAAACAGAGGATGAATATAAGTAACTTTTACAAATTCAGAAAAGCTGGGAGGGGAATATGGAAAAGCAGCATCTTCTTAGATTTGGCAATAAAACCTTAGGCTATCTCCCCAGATTTTCACAGGCATTCAGTACAAAGTCAACAAACTGTGTTATAATGAGTACTTTAACCCTTGTAAATATCAGGATTCTTGTTTTTCTCTGAGGACTGAGGCCCAGGGTTTTATCTGGTAAGGGCTGAGAAGTACCTGTAAAGTCTTGAAAGGAGGATTTGGCTCTTCTGTTTTGTTCTTGGATGCTGAGCTAGCAAGGATCACTATTGGCTTATTCAGCTCACTTTTGATATTCTCATTTCTGAATCAATTTCTTCAGTAATTCCTATGGCAGTACCCTACAACAGCAAGTCTTCTCACAACCTTCCAATCTACTGATGGTTTTGTTCTGGTCTAGTCAGAAATCTCCCAATTCAAGGGTGTAATCCTGCATCTGTCTTTCATTCTTTTAGTGCATTGGTCTTCCTTCGTCTTTATTTCCTCCTCTGCAAATCCCACATGAGTTAGTTACTTGACTGCAAAAACTAATAAATAGGCTTACCAAAGTACTGGTAACTGCTATAAAAATTGCTCGACAAAATCTACATTATTAATAAGACAGAATGCCAGTATGGCTGTGCCACAAAACAATGGAAAACAGAGAAAAAGCATGAAGGGGCTGTCAGTATTAAAGTTGCTTCTGTCTCAGAACCTAATCGGTTAATGGAAACAGCAGTGGAGACAGTATGCAAAAGCCATCCAAGGCTGAGAACAAGCCAGAGGGGAACTGAGACACTGCAGATGGATTTCCTGCTTATGGGTCAGGACTGAATTGAAATTGTGACTGCAGGACTGACAGGTTTTTATTATAATATTCATTTCCCTCTAAAATCTGGTGAGCAGCTTCCCTGCCGACTCAGATAATGCCTATTGCTGAACATCTGCAGTTATACAAAGGACTATTACTTTTGGCTGAAACTTTTCTGATGGAGGATACTTGATTAGAAAAAGAAGTAGCAGCCTTCACCTGCAGTGGGGTGGGGATTTGCCACAGGTTTTTTTTTTTTTATTTCAGCATATTATGGGGGTACAGATGTTTAGGTTATGTATGTTGCCCTTGCCTCCCCACCCCCCCCATGTCCGAGTTTCAAGTGTGCCCATCCGTTGGATGGTGCCCATTGCACTCTTTGTGTATGCAAATATCCGCCCCTCCTCCCCCCTGCCTGCTCCCCCTCCCCCCTGCCCGACATCCAATAGATGTTATTCTTATATGTGCACTTATGTGTTGATCAGTTAATACCAATTTGATGGTGAGTACATGTTGCCACAGATTTTTAATTCAGCATTTTCATAGCACAGCATATTCAGGTGTAACTTGCTTAATTGTTTCTTGAATGACTATGAAAGGCAGTATTTCTGAGGTCTTTGTTCTCTACAACATAAAAATACTTCTCTTTCTGTTTTTCTTATACATTAGGAAAGACTATTTCTTTTGTCTTATTACCAGACTTAACATTGTAAAAGCATCATTTTCTTTCCAAAGTTTTTTTTTTAAAATAAAGGTTAACTTCATATATTGATAATTTTAAAAAGGATAAAATAAGGAGTTTTATTTCTAACAAGTAAAACTGCACTTTCCAAGAGACATGTGCTATAAAGGAATTTGTTAGGAAGAGATTGCAAAGAATATATACATTTAAATTGAGCAAGTGCTAGCCTTTCACATAGAGAGAAAGAGAGATTCTACTGACAACTAGCTTATAAAAGACACAAATTAGAAACTACACTATTACAAGAAAATTTTCATAGGAAAAATAAATAATATTATTCAAAAATCTCAAAATTTATTCCACATACTTTATGTTCAAAGCACAATTACAGGTGTCTCTAGAGGCTAAGATATTTTAACAGCCTACAAATCCCTAGTTACTCTATCCGCTGCTGCTTATTTAATTTTTTCAAAGATATTATCTCTTCTCAGGCCATGAGATCTCTCTCCTCCTAGTCAATCTTTTTTCTCTTTGCATGGAAGAAATTAGTACTTCTGCATTGTTGGCAGAAATAGGGCAGTGACAGGATTGAGAAAAATCCAAAGAAGAGATCTGGTGCAGCCAGTGTTACTGGCCTCTTGATGGACTAACAGAAATGGCTAAGCAGCTGAGGCACTTTGATTGGCCTCCCTGGCTTGTGCGCCCACCCCAACTTCTGGAAGAGTCAGTTCATCCAGTTGGGTTCTGTTAGGCAAATGGGCCAGGAGAGAGGAGTCAAAAAGTCAGAACTTGTGGGTCTGAAGGCTGCTCAGTGATCATTTATTACTCTCACAGGTGCAATGGCCTTTCTGAGACAGAAGTTTTCCTATAAACTAACAACTCATCCTCTTATAGCCCTTACTGTATGCTAGGCATTGTTCTAAGCGCTTCACATGTAGTCCACTAAATCTGATGATGAGGATGGGTCCTCATTTCTTTTCACTCACACTCTATGTACATATACACATAAATACATATGTGTGTATTATGCATATATACATATGTGTGCATGTATATATGTTAGCTTTTGGGTTTTCATTTATCAAGGATGTTTACCTGCCATCTCCTTTGACAGCCCTTTTGTGTGAAACCCCATGGTGGCTGCTGCTGCAATGCCACTGACATGTTAGGTACTCACCAGGCCATGCCTGTTTACAGTCGTGTTCCAGCTTTGTGCTTGTCACATGACTGTATTTTAAAATGTTTGAAGGTAGGATAATTTCTTAGACATTATAGTGTGCCAGGTAGGTCACACAGTGTGGCCCGGAGTATGCGTTCATCTGTTTGCTGGGGACTTAGAACCTGCCTGCAGCTTTGACAAAAGTGGGATTGTGGTTGGCAGAGTTCAATGGAATTATTTATCTCCAAGATCATATTTTATATTTTGCTCTGTCAAATCAAGATCTCTTCTCAATAATTCCAGTAACAACTGAATATATAAATATGGCTAGAAATTGTAAAATGAGATAATGTAGATAATTAGACAGTTATTCTGAGAGCAAAGGGCTGCCCCGATTTCCCGCCATGCAATTGGCTTTATTCATTTACTTATGATTTAAAACTCATACATCAGTTTTGTAAAAATATTACTTCCTTTACCTGTACCTTTAAAAATGAATTCCACTGATTTCAGTGTAATCATTACTGACTCATAAATCGATTGAGCAAAAAGGACTCTGAGCATTCCGCATTTTGCTAATGAGGAAACTGAAATTCAGATATGTTGGATTGTTGGGCCAAGGTCGCATGTTATGTTCCTAGCAGAGCCACATTCTGCTAGTTTTTGGTTTTATTCGATAGAGATTCAGAGTCTAGCAGATACCTCTATCCTAGTAGGAACTCAATAAATATTGGTTGGGAGAATAGCTTATTCTGTTTCTGACCAAAGAAGTTGGCCTACACAACTGGTGTCACCCTAGTGGTGCGTATTGACTAAATGTCAGCTTTCAGAGTTGTAAGGCTAACTATCCACTGTGCCTGTATCAAGGAGGCAGATGGTCAGAGCTTAGGGTTCATTTAATTCAACCCACTCTTTTTCTAAATGTGTCCCAGGCCACACATTCAAATTAAGGAGTGCCAGGTTGTTGGCTTCTGGTGGCCAGTACTTTCCACTACATCATTTTTAAACATGTGGGTAGAAAAGAAGTGAGATTATAGTAGAAAGACCAAATAATTTGGTTGTTGATAACCAAACAGTTGAATAATGAGGTAGAGGCAATTTAGTCCTCAGGGAGAATAACTGCAAAAGTGTAACCTAAACAATGGGCAGAGACAAGAGTGAAGTTGAAACTCAAATGAGAAAGCAAGAAGTCAGGAAGTTTGTGATCATGAAAGTCTCTAAGTAAAATGCATCATTTCAAATTATAGATAAGAGAATCCTTAAAACATTTCCTAGGAAGGGCTGTTTGGGGTTCAAAGCAGGAGAAACGAAAGAAGAAGATAGTAGTCATAATTAACTCACTAGCATCTTCAATCATATTCTTTGGTTTCAATATTCTAATACCTCTGTAGAATTCCAATTCACTGATACCTAAAGTAGCAGTATTTGGGGCAATGAGATAAAACACATCTTGTGAAGAAAAATATGCTACCAGTTGAAACTTTTTGCTCTGAGTTTTGAAAAGTTATCCCACCGGGAGATATAGAATGAGGATTGCCACTCCCACTCAATTATGAGCCAGAGTAGTCCTGCTAGGGCGGCAGTTTTATCCTCATTTCTCATAGCAAAAAGTCAGTAAATGATATATAAAAGCTAATAAACCTGGAAGTGATAGCATAAATTTTCTTTTAAATTTGGAAATTATCAACATTATAATGGAAACAGAAACAATTAGCATAATTAAAATAGTTTCCTTTTGCCAGCATGATTAGGGGACACAGATAGTATTGTAAATATAATAGTTATTAATTGCTTTTCAAAATAAGTTTCTCTACTAGGTTGTTTTTATTTATTTATTTGTTTTGAGCCTATGTATATATTACTTTAATAAACATGTTTTTAAAATCAAAAGGAAAATAATTAATTTTTCAGGGGGGAGGATGCTCTACTATAGTAGCCAGAAATTTGGATAGAACAGAGGGTTTCTTCAAAGTACATGCCAATAGTCCTCAATCTTTTTTAAATGAATGGCAAATGTTCAACCTGTCAAATCAAGATATATTTGGCTACCTTACCAATGTCTCCCCTTTCTCTCTGGAGCTACTTAGTGACTCATCCCTACAACAGGAAGTTAGCAGAGTAAAGGCGATGAATGAAAAATTCTGTAATGTACCCCAAAGCTGAATCCATATCATTTGCAGTCACTGTTTTAGACTGACTGTTTTATTACCCATTCAATTGATACAAATAATGACTCAGCTGCATTTTCAAACTTCCTAATATGATAAATAAGCATAGCTATATAGTACGCATCTAAAAATCCATTGAATTTTCTTAAGAAGGAAAAGTGGCTCCTAATGCGTTTCTCACCTTTTATAACCTTCTACACTAATTGGCACTCTGAGCGTATCTGCCATTCAGTTTGCTTGAGTTGTAAATCATATGAATGTGTACACCCATTGGCCACTCGGGACACAATGTTATTGATTATCCACATTTTCATGTCTAGGCAATTATCTCTGAAATGATCAGGCCTTCTGAAATCTGAGTCATATGCCACCAACTCATAAATCAAAGCTGGAGCTGAGTGAAAGGTTGAGTGGCTCTGCACACTGAGATGGAATGCTGGGTTTCTTTTGCCCCATTACTCCTGAGAACCCTGGAGAGAAACACCTTTACTGTGAATCCCTTAATTGTCTGTATGCCAAGAAGCCCAGCTGTGGTTTGACATTCACTTTCTGTTAGGGGAAGGCATTGTGATTCAGACAAAGGAGAAAGTCATCAGCCTCATTCTGAAATTTATGAATATTTAAAACAATGTTAGCATTGCACATGACTGGTAAATAGTGATTTGTCATGCTTAGACTGAATGAATTTTGCATTTATTTTGCTTTTGTCTTTGGAATGTCTAAATGAACAAAAAAGACTCCTTTAACCTCATAACCGTGCTATTTCCACTACAAAATTATCCGTACCTTGTTTTATTCAATTGCCAAAGATTAATAATTTATACTTAAAAAGGATTCCATGTGAATTTTAAATTTCTAATATCTTATTATAGTTTCCACGTATATGAGCTGAGGTTATATAACTGTGTCTTCTATTTCCTAATTATGAGGTCTTTCACAGGTAACTTATCCATATTGAATCTTTACTTCCTCAGTTCTAAAGTGAGGGTTTGGGTAAAATCAGAGTGCATATTTTATTTGATTAGCTCTTCACGAGCAAGGCAGGGCTTAACACCTTATAATAATTAGTTTTTCAATGTTTAGATAGCAGGTGATTTTTTTTCCCAATAATAATTCATGTTTTCTATATATTTTTTTTTGAAAAGAATCTTAAGACCCAGTGACACTGGAAACACTGATCATTTGAAGGTAGGAAGTGGCTGCCCTGTTCAGATGGAAGTATTCTCTCCAGTTTACCACAGTCTTGCAGCTTTGTATTATATCCCTAATGCTGAGGCTGAATGATAGTCTCCATTTATGCGGTCCATTGCACTACCATGCTTTCCTACTTCTGGTCTGCTTTGCTTGTTTATATTCCTTCTCTGGCCTTTGTGAGCATGTGTTTGCAACCTCTGGACCCTAATTCATACCTTTATTTCTCAAGAAGTGTCAAAACTAATTTAGCTATACAGCAAGATATTTTGTTAAGTCCTAAGCTATTTTTTAAATTCCTAAAGGCGTGTTATGAAGGAGACTGGCACTTGCTGGCTGTCAGCTAGTGTGCCCAGGTCCCAGAGGTTGCCCACAGTTCCTTGTTACATGCACTTCCCCCATATAGCTGCTTACCTCATCGGAGCTGACTCTAGGGTATGTCCACCACATATACTAAAAGACTGTTCACTTACTTGAGTAAACATTTATTCAATACTTACCACATACAGCCTTAATGAAAAAGAAAACCATAGTGATAAGTATTTTTAAAAATATAAAGTTGAATAAGATACAGCCCCTACCTTCTAGAAGCTTACAGTTTAATGTGAAAGTCAGATAAATTTACTGTCTATTTACTCTCAAAAGGTATTTAAAATATGTTCAGAATGTGCTTCTGAGAATCTGTCAGATTAAATTGTGTACATTAGACTAGATTTAAGATAGTGGACTAAATTTTTAACAAATTATTTAAAACATGACTGTTGTAGGCCATGGCTTCCATTTCCCACTTTGTCAGTGTCAGTATGACATAAAATTAACAAGCTCATTGCCAGGAACAGAATAGGTGATCAATAAATGTTTTTTAAATCTTTAATTATCTTCTCCCTTATGGGACAGGAAGATTATTAATGGAGAAAGGCTATTACAGATCCAGCATTAGTTATTGTAAATGCTTTAACATCACACTGAATTTCTCATGGTGAATTATCTATGGTAAAGATATTAAATCACATATCAAAAATAAGACATGTCTCACTATCTTACTTGAGCTCACCACTGCCTAACACATATCCTACCCTGATCCTATCCCCAGGCCTCTTGGGGAAAAATGGTTTTACATTCCAAGTGCTAACACAAATTTCTACAAATCAGATTGCAGTCCAATAATTTATTTGCAACAACTAAATGATACAAACACATGGAACACAAAAGGACTATTAAAATCTCTGCTTAATGTGATTGATATCAAAATTCTCACTGGGCACTAATGAGATCTGTGATTACTGCAGAGACAGCATGTGGTCTTTAATTAGGGTGAAAAAGTGCTTTTCTCTCTTTCATTATGACATTTTTAGCAGGAAGAAAAATGAAGCACTGTTCGTGTTGAGTTTAAAATTATCCACTAACATTTGTCCTATAAACTCCTTTTTCAGAGGCAAATTCCTATATATTCTGGGTATTGTCAATAGTGTTGTTTACAGGTAAACACATGAGAAACTATTCTCTTATTTGTTTAAAACAAAACTGTAGCAAGTGCTATTTTCTATTTCTCAGAAAGGAAAATGTGACCATGGTTGACTTTTTTTTTAAATCCACATTTTGTGGATTAGACATTCCAGTTTAAATTATTTGGTCAAATCAACTTTCAAAATACATTCTTGCTAGCCTGTTCTCTTGGCATTAAACTTGCTGCTTATTTTTATCTGAAACTTGGAGTTAAAAAAGGAAAATACTCATTTTGGCATATTTTTCTCTTTATTGCTGATCAGCAGGATATTTAGACTTGGTATCTAAATGGGCTTAATCCCTATTTTACAGAGAAAACAAGATTTTGGATGTTAAAAGTACTGCCTAGTGCCTCCTGGACCAGCATTTGAGATGAATAAAAAGAAAGAGGAACATAAACATGTTGATTATGACAGTGAAGGAATCAGAAGTCTCCATTTTATTACATCAGATATTCTACATGTGGATACAGTAGATGAATATGTATTACAGATTCACATCTTGTGTTTGCAGCCAGGAAAATAATGTATGCAAATAAGGCCATGCGTGCATTCCCAGTCACCTAGGAGCTGACTGATGGTTTGTGAATTTTTCAGAGTTCAGACATCTCCATCATCAGATATAGAATTCCACCAGGCAGTTCTTTTCATTTGCAAATATCTCCTTGTTTAAAATTTCCCACCAATCTTTATTGGGCCTGCCTTGTGAAATAATATAATGTCAGTTGTTTGTTCCAAAATTACCCTCTGCATATTTTTACCTTTTTTCGGGCCTTAGTGTCAAATGTATTCGTGTGTGGAATGTGAGTGCATTGTAGGTAGGTAGCAGTGTTTTAAGCTAAATTTTCAAAATACAATGAATTTCTGTGGACCCCTTTTTTTGTGCTGAGAGTCATTTTCTTCAAGCCTAAAATGTTTTAATTGTTAGTTTCTTGCCTGATTCATTTCCCAACATGCTACAGAATCAGATTTTAAAGTTTCTTGTAAAGATGTATTAGAATGAGACAACATTAGTGAACTGTGTGTGTCAGTGAACGGATGAGCCTGCGGCTTGTGATACGAAAAGTGTCTTTTGGGTCAGGCTGGGTTAATCTTTAAAGTGAAAATGCACTCGGATCATCTCTTTCCATGAGAGATTTCTTGGATGAGCTACCTCTCATCCCTTAAGGCAGCAGTCCCCAACCTTTCTGGCACCAGGGACCATTTTCATGGAAGATAATTTTTCCACAGACCGGGGAGGGGGGATGGTTTTCGGATGATTCAAGCACGTTACATTTATTGTGCACTTTACTTCTATTATTATTACATTGTCATATATAATGAAATAATTATATAACTCACCATAGCTTGGGGACCCCTGCCTTAAGGCAATATGTATGAGAGATGCAGCTGTGAGATATTTGTAGCTTACTCTCCCAAACAGCTGGGGGGAGAGAGGGGGCCACTGGCCTGGTGCAACAATGACTAATGTTTATTGCATGTTTACTGGGCACCCAGCACTCTTGCAAGCATTTTACATACACAAGATGTGTTAATTCAGTGAAATAAATAATAACATTTCTCCATTTGAAATTTAATAAAACTGAACCACAGACAAAGTAAGATGAACTAATCAAGCTCACATACACAGCAGGGAAGTGTCAGAGCCAGGATTTGGACCCACTCAATCTGATTTTGAAAACCGTGCTACGCTGGCTGTCCATGACCTGGCTGTAGCGAGCACTGTTGCTTCACTTAAAAAAGGGACAAACAGCAGCAGGCCTTGGTAGTGACGTGGTTCTCATTTCCTTCCCATATACATAGATATATTTATTTCTTCATTAAATCTTTCATTCACCCAAGAAACATTAATTGAACACCTTCTATATTCCAGGTAGTGTGATAGATTTTGGGGCAATGTGGTAAGAAAACAAGAGGTGATGGCCTTGCCTTTATGTTCATTGTTGTCTATTATAGACAGTGAACATTAAGCACAGTTGCACGAATCACTGTCAATTAGAACTATATTGTGTTACAAAGGAGGTGTACATGGGACCACAGGGGAACATAAAATAAGGATTTGACCTTGTGGAATAATTCAGAGGAACATTTCTCAGCAAGTGATAATTGTGCTGAGATTTGAAGCATGAGAGATGCTAGCTAGTTATGATAAGAGTGTAGATTAGAGTGGACAGTTTGCTTAGGACCAGACTGAAGCCAACTCCCATTCAATCCAGTTATGTCCAAGGACTATTGGTGGACAGGTTTTGCTGACAAGACTGGGTTTTTAATTTTTCTTCTTTTAGTGGATAGTTTTTGTTTTCCTAGTGTGGTAGGTGAGCTTATAGCATTTGACTGAATGTTGGAGAAGGAAGAGAAGGCTGGAAAGGCTGAAAGAAGAAATTTGGGATGGAGAAAAAGAAGTAGAACAGCTCTCATAAGAAGGGAGCCTGTAGGGATTGAGCAGAGATGCTCAAGAGGTGATGTATGGAAAGTGTATGAGCTGTGGGTGTGACTATCTCTCCAGAAACTTGGCTGTTAATGGCTTGACTTTTGAAGATGTGTTTGCATTTGGGGGCTGGGACTGGCCAGGTAGAGCCATGGTGGCCTGAGGAGGCCCTGTCTCCTTTAGTTTGCCACATTTGTTCAAAAGGATTTATCAGTTTTTCATATGCTTTTGTAGTCTTATAGCTCTTCTAATTCTTGCAGTAATTTCTCTGCAGTTTCCAGAAAATAAGCCACGACAGTGTCCAAGTGAGTCAGTTACTACTTTATTGTATAAATAAGTTTCCCAGCTGACCCACTCGTACTTTGTATAATGGATTAAATTTTCCTTCCCCAATCAGAGTTCCTCCAACCGATTTTAGGGAAGTTTGAAGTGAAGAGAGCTACCATTTGACCTGCTCATCTGTAAATAGGTATTTTTGACAATGCAACTGTAAGGGTTATTAGGTGGATGGTGTGTGTGTGAGTGTGTGTGTGTATATGTTATGTGCATGAGCACACACTAGCACATACAAGAAAGTGAGGAGCTAGTTTGACACGAAGTTTTTTAAAAATTACATGGTGACAGTAAGGCTAACACACATAAAGCAATGTTTAAACAATACAATGTTTACCTAAATGTTGATTTGTCTGGAAGTTAAAAGGGTATAAACTGGAGATAATTAAATATAAAAAACATCTCATCGGGGGGGGTTTATTAGGCACATATGCTTAAAAATACCAGCTTAAATTTAGACCCCCAAATTTCATTAAGCTCATACCTATATTTTTGCTCAATTGACCTATGTCGAAAGTTTTATTTATTATCTCTGAATCAGTGGCTTTTGTGATTCCAAAATGCCCTATATAGAATTCAGCCCAGTGTGGAAGAATACTAAAGAAAAAAATTCAGTGACTTCTGTCAGATTAAGCCTTGAACCACATTCCTAAGCAGAAAGTGTGAGCCCATATCTGCAAGGGTGAAGCTGTGAATAATGCAGGTATGCAGGAGAGTGGGGCGGCAAAAAGTTTCCAGGCTTATTTTTGGTTCAATTCCATGACTATCTTTTTATGTATCTGTAGTGAATACCGGATTTTCTCATTGCCTAGCCTAAAATATCACAACGTTCCAACTTTCATGTTTTTTCTTTCCATGGAGCTTTTCACTGCATTCCTCTTTTCCCTAGGATAATAAAACTCTTTATTTCCTAATTGCTCAATGGAGGATCCACATGGCTCGGATAATAATGAGCTGGCACAAAGCCTCCATTTCTGGAAGGCTCTGTGGATTCAGGGAAGTCACAAGGTTTGCTAAAATGAATTCCTTTTTGCTTGCAATTGATCCCCCAGGTAATGTAGACCAAAGAAGAAAGATGCAACTTCAGGCATTAGTGGAAAGGCCCCATGATCTGGAAAGGAACTTTGTTCAAGTGAGGGCATGTCAGCCACAGAGCTTTTAAAATATGAATCACAAGATCTGCTTATTTTAGGGAAGTGCCACTGAAATGTCTTGACATGATCTGGTTGTATAACATAAAATCACCTTTCATTGACTCTAAGCCAAATCATTTACATTAGAGATTCAGCTGGAAGCCTGCCTGAATGTTTGAGGGATTATTTCTACAAATGCAGAGTAGATGGTGTGAATATTGATTGTCTTACTGATGAGAGGAAAAGCTGCACAATGAAAGTCCTTGTCAATATCCAGAGATGAACACCCAACATGGTGTGGAGCTGGTGTCTCCTATCCTCATGAGGCTGGACAGGCGTTCTGAGAACTGTTACTCCCTGACAAGTGAGTGGTGGTCTCCCTTTTCCCAATTCCTTCCCAAGCTGTGGATCATGAAATATTTTTAAGAGCACAGTTGCAATATTTATCCTCAGTCTTTTATTATTATTATTATTATTTTCAAAATTCAGAGAACCATTAGTGGAAAAGCACTAGGCTCACTGAAGTCATTATGTGCAGAGAAGTTAAAAGATCAGTGCTGATTACCAAGTTAGTTCTCTGCTGTATATTTTAAGGAAGACCATAATATAACACTGAAATACTAAGTAGTAGCTTAGAAAGATATAATACTGCATTTGCTGGCATTATTTTAATCTCCAGAAAATAGTCAATGTTCTCTGAAGTTTTAATGTTGATGAATTTTTAAAGTTTAGAAAAGTAAAATATTACTTGTAGGCAACTTTTCATCGATTTAAATATCTTCTATTGAGAAGCTGAAGATGGCATTAAGGGCAAACCTGGCAGGGTGGGCAACCTGCAGCCTCAAGGCCACATGTGGCCCTCCAGATCCCCAAGCACAGCCCCTCGACTGAATCCAAACTTCACAGAACAAATCCCTTTATTAAAATTTGGATTCAGTCAAAAGGCCGCACTTGAGAGTCCAGAAAGCCACATGTGGCCCCCAAGGCTGTATGTGCCCCACTCCTGTGCGGGAACCATCCTCGGAGTAATAACCCAGCACAAAGCAGCCTGCTTTTGGTAAGGTGTTTCTAGAGTTATTTTTAGGAATTGGATTTAGCACAGGCCATTTTTATATTCTGGGATATTCAGTTAACTTACACAGAAATTAAATTACTTCATGAAGATTAACAATTTTATGTTATAGAAATTTTTGAGCTTGTGTTTCTTAAAACAGAAACCTAGAAATCTCATGGAGGCTTTTAGGAGACTTATAAGTTCTGAGGGGGTCAAAGAGAACAGAATTGTAGCAATTAAGGAAATAATAGAGAGTATCACTGTTTTTCTTAGTCCCCACGTATTACTTTTCCTCATTCATTAAAAAGATGCCTATTATTTGCTCTATATTAGAGAATCAAGCAAGATTCCTGGCAGATAGCATTTTTGTATGTTCCTGTTAAAAAATAGTTTAGAATAACTGTTTTATGTGTTTATTATAAGAAATTTGGAAGATACAGAAAAATATGAAGAAAATGAAAAGTATCAATACTGCCACCCTACTCCCAGCTATTATTATTGCATTATTATTTCATTTCCTAGCTCAGATTATTTTATTGGAACATCTCTGGTGGAAAAGAGAGACGAAAAAGTAGACATGGAGAAGAAGAGAAAGAAGGAGGAAAAGGAGGGAGGTGAGGGAAGGAGGAGGGAGAGAGAGAGAGAGAGGGAGGAATCCATTCATGCTTTCCTCTCCTGCTCCAGTCAGCAAGGTCGTGTAGTATAGGTGATTGATGCCCTGGGCTATACACTAAGCTGCCAGATTCCATACAGTACCTATTCAACTGGGCTACCCTGCTGGGCTGACTTGTACTTCTCCACAGGAAGAGAATGCCAGACTGTTCTTTTGGCAGGAAATTCTGCCTTAATATTTCCTAGGATGTTTATTATTGTGTAACTCATAAAAATGAAATCAGTATAATGGCACAACACACTTGCTTTATTTCTAGAAACTGGCCTCCCTCATAGAGTTTCCCTGCAATTGCTGTTATTCCTTCAAGGGTTTTCCCTCATGTGCTCATAGAAGGCTCATTTGGCTTTTTCTTGCTGGTTTTCATATGTGTTATCATGATCCCAACCTGACTGGGGCTGACCACTATGTATGTACCAAACTGTAGGCATAGCTATCCTCTTTGAGGATGTCTGTAGAAATATGACTCTGGCCTTGGGGGTAAAATCTCTGGCTAGTCTATCCCAAGCATGAGATAGGTCTTTTCTCTTCATTTTCCTCAACAGGTTGGCATCTACCAGGCCTGGCTCTCTTAGGAAATCTCCTCTTATAAACAAATTAAAACAACAACAACAACAATAACAATAATAACACCCAACTAAGCAACCAAGATACAAACAAAATATTGCTTCATTTCCACTTCTGCACAAACTGCAGTAATAGATTCTGGATTAACACTCTTTCCTTAAATAGCTAGAATACTGATCAAAGTATATAAAACAAAGGTCTTAAGACATTGGACAAAAAGAAACATGTGACTAAGATCCCTAAGAGGAAAAAAACAAAACAAAACAAAAAAATTGAAACTTACCTCTGTTTACTGCCTGGACATGATTTCCAAACTGCAGTGCTGGTAGGATAAACCCAGACACAGCCCAGCAGTCTTGTTAAATTGAGAAGAAAGAGATCAGAATTTGGAGAGGCCATAGTGGCTGAAATTTATTGTGTAATGTACTGGGGGGTGGGGGTTGGCGGGGGAAGAGAGAGAGAGAGATCGAGATGGAGAGGGAGAAATCCATTCAAGTTTTTGCCTAAGTCTGATCTGAACATGCATGAGAGGAAACGAGGAAACTATCAGGGGCTAGAAAAAGTATCATCGCAAAGAAACACTTTTCCGAGCTTGTGCAGGACTAGAGTACTTTATATTTCCACCAACCAGAATGAAAAGATCACATAATATTCAGAGCATTTTAGAATCTTCAGAGTGATTAACAGTGGCACTAAATTAACCCTTGACTTAAGAATGTTCTTCGCCTACCTTACAAATTTTAAAAGCAAAATTTTAAAGGCTCCAACTGGTTTTACATAAATTAACTGTGCTCAGATTTAAAGGAATGCAACAAAATCTAGCAACCAACAACATAAAATTCTGTCATATAATAAAAATGATCAGAAATGCAAAAAAGCAGGAAAATATCAACAACCTGGAAAAAACTCAAATTTAATGCAGGCCCAGAAATGAGATTGAAATAGCTATTATAAACAATTTCAATATGTTTCAGAAAGTAGAATAAAAGATAAAAATGAAAAGATTTAAAAAAGAAGAGAATTAGAAGGAATAAAAAGAACTTAAATTGAACTTCTAGAAATAAAAATCATAAAATGTGAAATAAAAAATTATTGAAACAGATTAACAGATTGGACCATGCAGAAGATAAGATCAACAAACTTGAAGACAAAAACAAAACATCTGTACCCCCATAATATGCTGAAATAAAAAAAAGCATAGAATTTATTAAAACTAAATGACACAGAAGTAAAACAAAAATAAAAACAGAGCATCAATGAATTCAGGGTTTTTTTTTTAATTTGAGTTTTTTTCCCTTCTTTTGGGTCATATTTTCTGCTTCTTTGCATGCCTGATAATTTTTTATTAGATAACAAAATTTTATGTTGTTGGTGGTTAGATATTGTTGCAATATCAAGCTTTGGCAAAAGTGTAATTGGAGTCTCAGAGAAGAGAACGTTGGGGGGAGGGTGGGAAAATGTTTGAAGATATAATGGCTGAACATTTTGTAAATCTCATGGAAACTATAATTTACAGATCCAAGAGTATCAAAGGATACCGAGCAACAGACAACTAACTAAAATAACAAGGCACATCATAGTCACATTGCTGAAAACCAGTGACAAAGGTAAAATCTTAAAAGCAGCCAGAAAAAAAGACTCATTACATACAGAAGAATAAAGATAACAATTACAGCAAACTTCTCCTCAGTGACTAACTAAGCCAAAAGTCAGTGGTGAGTCGTACAGGCATACCTCCTTTTTATTGTGCCTTCCTTTATTGTACTTTGCAGATATTATTTTTTTTTTTTTGTAAAATTGAAGGTTTGTGGCAACCATGCATTGAGCTAGTCTACCAATGCAATTTTTGCAACAGCATGTGCTCACCCTGTGTCTCTGTGCCACATTTTGATAATTCTTACAACATTTCAAAAATTTTCATCATTGTTGTATCTGTTATGGTGATCTGTGATCAGTGATCTTCGATGTTAGTATTGTAATTGTTTTAGGGTGCCAAAACAGTGACCATATAAGATGGCAAACTTAATCAATAAATGTATTTGTTTGACTGTTCCAGCAACCAGCTATTCCTCCACCTCTCCCTTTTTCCTCAGGCCTCCCTATTCCTTGAGACAAAAATATGGAAATTAAACCAATTAACAACGCTACAATGGCCCCTAAACATCCAAACGAAAGGAGGAATCGCACATCTTTCACTTTAAATCAAATGCTAGAAATGATTAAGTTTAGGGAGGAAAGCATGTCTAAAGCCAAGATAAACTAAAAGTAAGGCCTCTTGCACCACAATTAGCCAAGCTGTAAAAGCTGAGAAAAAGTTTTTGAAGGAAATTGAAAGTACTACTCCAATGAATACATGAATGATAAGAAAGTGAAACAGCCTTAATGCCGATATGGAGAAAGTTTTAGTGGTCTGGATAGAGACAAAAGTAACCACAACAGTGCCTTAAGCCAAAGCCTAATCCAGAGCAAGGTGCTACCTCTCTTCACTACTGTGAAGCCTGAGAGAGGTGAAGAAGCTGCAGAAGAAAAGTTAGAAGCTAGCATAGGTTGGTTCATGAAGTTTACGGAAAAAAGCTGTCTCCATATGAGTGCAAGGTGAAGCAGCAAATGCTGTTGTAGAAGCTGCAGCAAGTTATCCAGAAGGTCTAGCTAAGATAATTGAGAAGAGTGGCTATGCTAAACACAGATTTTCAATGTGGAGAAAACAGCCTTCTAATGGAAGAAGATGCCGTCTAGAACTTTTATAGCTAGAGAAGTCAATGCTTGCTTCTAAAGTTTCAAAGGACAGGCTGACTCTCTTGTTAGGAGCTAATGCAGCTGGTGATTTTAAGTTCAAGCCAACGCTCTTTTATCCCTCTGAAAATCCTAGGGCCTTTAAGAATGATGCTAAATCTACTCTGCCTGTGCTCTAGAAATGGAACAACGAAGACTGGCTGATAGTATATCTACTTATAGCACAGTTTACTGAATATTTTAAGACTACTGTTTTAAAATATTCAGTAAACCTACCGCTGAATAAAATGAATCCCTTTTAAAATATTACTGCTCATTGACAATGCACCTAGGCACCCAAGAGCTCTGAGGGGGATGTAAAAGGAGATTAATTTTGTTTTCATGCCTACTACTAAAACATCCATTCTGCAGCCCGTGGATCAAGGAGTAATTTTTTTGACTTTCACATATCATTATTTAAGAAATACATGTTGTAAGGCTACAGTTGCCATAGATAGTGATTACTCTCATGGATCTGAGCAAAATAAATTGGAAATCTTCTGAAAAGTATTCACCATTCTAGATCCCATTAAGAGCATTTATGATTCATAGGAGGAGGTCAAAATATTGACATAATAGCAATTTGGAAGAAGTTAATTCCAACCCTCATGAAGGACTTTGAGGGGTTCAAGACATCAGCGGAAGAAATAACCACAGATGTGGTGAAAATAGGAGACCTAGAATTAGCAGTGAAGCCTGAAGATGTGATTGAGTTGCTGCAATCTCATGATAAAACTTGAATGGATAAGGAGTTGCTTCTTACGTATGAGCAAAGACAGTGGCTTCTTGAGACAGAATCTACTCCTGGTGAAGATTCTGTAAACACTGTTGAAATGACAAGAGATTTGGAATATTTCATAAACTTAGTTGATAAAGCTGTGACAGGGTTTGAAAAAGTTGACTCCAATTTTGAAAGAAGTTCTGCTGTGGGTAAAATGCTATTAAACAGCATTGCATGCTACAGAGAAATCTTTTGTGAAGGAAAGATTCAATTGATGTGACAAACTTTATTGTTGTCTTATTTTAAGAAATTGCCACAGCCAGCCCCTAACCTTCAGCAATCACTATCCTGATTAGTCAGCAGCCATCAATGTTGAGGCAAAACCTTTTGCCAGCAAAAAGATAATGAATGACTCGCTGAAGGCTCCAATGGTCATTAGCATTTTTTAGCAATAAAGTATTTTTAATTATGGTATATACATTGTAAAATATAGTGCTATTGCACACTTAATACAGGATATTTTAACATAACTTTTTCTGCACTGGGAAACAAAAAATTTGTGACTCACTTTATTGCAGTGATCTGAAACCAAACTTGTAATATCTTGAAGGTATGCCTGTAGTGAAAGAAAAATAAAAAGTATTCAACACAGATCTCTCTCTCTTTTTTTTTTTGAGACAGAATCTCACTGTGTTGCCCGGGCTAGAGTGCCGTGGTGTCATCCTAGCTCACAGCAACCTCACACTCCTGGCCTCAAGCAATCCTTCTGCTTCAGCCTCCTGAGTAGCTGGGACTACAGGCATGCGCCACCATGCCTGGCTACTTTTTTCTACATATTTTTAGTTGTCCGATTAATTTCTTTCTATTTTTAGTAGAGACGGGGTCTCGCTCTTGCTCAGGCTGGTTTCAAACTCCTGAGCTCAAACAGTCTGCCCGCCTCGGCCTCCCAGACAGCTAGGATTACAGGCGTGAGCCACCATGTCTGGCCACAACACAGATCTCTTTACCCAGTAAAATTATCTCTAATAAGTAACGACAAAGTGAAGACTTTCTTTGATAAATAAAAGTTCATCATCAGAACTGCGTTCAAAAAAAAAAAGAAAGTAATTGGAGCTTTTCAACCAAAGGGATGATAATACCAGATAGTAATTTGATTCTAAAGAAAGGAGTGAATAATGATAGAATGGTATGGGTATATATAAAATACATCTTTTCTCATTTAAAACTAATTGACTGGCTAAAGCAAAAATGATAACAATGACATTATAACATATGTACGAATAAAATATACGATAACAATAGCACAAAGAATTTTCAGGGTAAATGGAAGTATTTTGTTGCCGTATTCTTACTCCTTAAGTGAAATAGTGTACCATTGTTTGAAGATTGTGATAATTTAAAGCTGTATTTTATGAAGGCTAGAGCAATTATCAAAATAACATAAAGAGATATAGATAACAAACCAAAATGGCAATCGATTAATCTAAATGAAGTCAAGGAAATGGGAAGAAGCAATAAAGAGAATATTGAACAAATAGAAAACAAATAATAAAAACACAGATGTAGGTCTTACTATATTGATAATTGTATTAAATATAAATGGTCAATTCTATTTCTTACCTATGAATTCAAGAGAGTTAAACTCCTTTAGCCTAGATGCTATACAATTTTTTTTCCTTCTTGCATTCTAGTTCCAATCATTCTAATCTTTACTAACATGTAAGGATCCCTGTTACTGGCTAAGGGAAGAATTATATAGAAGAAAAGTGAAAAAGAAAATAAATGAAGAAGTATTATGCCTATTACTTATTGGAAGTAAATCCATACAAGAGAGGCACACTAATTAAAAAATACTGTAAAATCCCGGGTCCATCATCACCATCACTTGACTGTTTCTTTACTGTGTTTCTAGTTTAGCTCTTCATGACGGAGCCCAACTTACCACTCCACTTCTCTCCAAGTACCTCCAGGAACTCTTTGGATATTTCTGCCTTCTAGTTCAAGCACTATTGACCCCAAGATCCTGAAAAAGGATTATAATTTTTCTTTTATCCTTGTCCAGTATAAGGACTGTTGCCGAAGTTTTCCTAACTGTGTCAGAATTGACCTTTTCTCAGGATTATTGATAATAAGAATATATATTACATTCAGGAGAAATGCATCTCGAACTGTTTCAGTTATCTCTTCCTGTGTACTAAACCAACACAGAACTTAGAGGCTTAAAATGATAGCAATTTATTATTTCTTGCAATTCTTTGAGTGGTCATTCTGCTTCCTGTGTCTGGGCTCAATTAAGTGGCTTCTGATTTGGCTGGAGGCCGAGCTCAGCTGGGATAACACCAATGGCTGGCATCTCTTTTTATGTGGTCTGCTTCGACAAAGCTAGATTGGACTTCTTCAGTGGAGGCCAGAGTGTCTTAAGAGCCATTGCATCTCAAAGTAAAATGTTTGTTGGTGTCCTATTGGCCAGAGAAAGTCATGGCCAAGTCCAGTGTCAATATGGGACAAAGGGTGTGGATACTGGAAAGTATCACCCACTGAAGCTTTTAATGTAGCCTTCTACCAGAGTCTGCCCAGCACAAGATGAAAAACGAAATCTTTTTTCAGACTTTTTCATCATACCTTCTTCAGTGTTCTGCAAATAATTTCTCAAAGAAGAAAACCCACCATTGTTTAAGAACATAAACTAATAGACAGCAGTCCAAATATGTATTTTAGAAGGAAACATTTCTCTTAGAAGAAATAATCTCCAGGATTTCTCTTTTGCTCAATTATATGTTTTTGAAATTTCGTGGGCAGGATTTTAATCTCTTGGATCCACATTCTTTAGAAAATCTCAATTCCAGAGGAGGCTATTCACTCTACATTTGTAAAACTAATAACACAGGGAGTGTTTTTTGTTGCAACAAAAGGAAAAACATGTTCCTCTAAGGTAAATTCAATCAAGTCTATCATCCTTTAGCAGAAAAAACTGCTTTTAAATTTTAAATAGCTGTTATTTCATTTCTCCCAATGATTAAAAAAAATACCTTTAAGGTTCAGACTCTCCTAGGTAATTTCATTATGCTTCGGGTAGAATTATACTATCCACCTTCTGATGGTAATTTTTTTCAAATGTTCCCACTTTATTTTTTTTAACTTAAAAATGTTGACAATAGGCATAGATCCATGATAATCTCTAGAACAGAACTCAGGAAAATCAGCAAGAAAAAAATCAAACAACCCAATAAAAAGTGGGCAAAGGACATGAACAGAAACTTTTCAAAAGAAGACAGACTAATGGCCAAAAAACATATGAAAAAATGTTCAACATCTCTAATCATCAGGGAAATGCAAATCAAACCACAATGAGATATTACTTAACTCCAGTGAGAATGGCTTTTATGAAAAAGTCCCAAAATAATAAATGTTGGCATGGATGTGGAGCGACAGGAACACTCATACACTGCAGGTAGAACTGCAAACTAGTACAACCTCTGTGGAAAGTAATATGGAGATACCTCAAAGAGATACAAGTAGAACTATCATTTGATCCAGCAATCCCATTCCTGGTATCTATCCAAAGGAAAAAAAGACATTCTATAAAAAAGACATCTGCACCAGAATGTTTATAGCAGCACAATTCACAATTGCAAAGATGTGGAAACAACCCAGGTGCCATCAATACATGAATGCACTAATAAAATGTGGTATATGCTATACAATAGAGTTCTGCTTAGCCACAAAAAACAATGGTGATCTAGCACCTCTTGTATTATCCTGGATAGAGCTGGAGCCCATTCTACTAAGTGAAATATAACAAGAATGGAAAAACAAGCACCACATGTACTCACCATCAAATTGGTATTAACTGAGCAACACTTATGTGCACATATAGTAGTCATATTCATCAGGTGTCGGGCAGGTGGGAGAGGGAGGAGGGGATGAGTATATTCACACCTAATGGGTGCGGTGTTCACCGTCTGGGAGATGGACATGGTTGAAGCTCTGACTCTGGTGGGGCAAAGGCAATATATGTAAGCTAAACGTTTGTACCCCTACAATATGCTGAAATAAAACAAAATAAAAATAAATAAATCTTGTTCTTTTCCTGGTTATGTTCACACAGGCAAAAATGTAATACCATGGATTATTAAATTTACAGTGATCCTGTGAAACCATCTAGCTCAGTCCTCATTTTGCAGATGAAAAAATTGATACCAGAGAATATTTATTTGTTTATTTATTTATAGATAAGGTCTCACTCTATTGCCCAGGCTGGAGTGCAATGGCATGATCATAGCTCACTGTAGCCTCAAACTCCTGGGCTCAAGCAATCCTTCTGTCTTGGTTCCCTAGGTAGTTGGAACTACAGGCACACACCACCACATCTGGCTAATTGTTTTATTTTTTTGTAGGGATGGCACCTGTTGCTCATGCTGGTCTCAAACTCGTGGGCTCAATTGACCCTTCTGCCTCAGCCTCCCAAAGGGCTAGTATTACAGGTGTGAGCCACTGTGCCCAGCTGCGAATGTATCTTGAATGGACATATTCAAGTATTATTTGTATCTCCTTAAGCAGTTTTGAATACGCCAAGAATATAATAATATAAGCAGTGAGGGAACCATGTGTTTGTCTCCAAAAGGCAGTATACTTCTTGGCCAAGAAATAGCAGATATTTTATTGCTTTCTCAAAGGATTTGATTGTTGTTTTCTTAAAGGAATCAATGTAGGTTTTAGGGCTTTTTTTTTTTCTTTTTACTAAATGGAATATTTTTATTTTCTTCTTTTTTTTAAATAAAGAAATCTACAGTTACATATGAGATCAACATTTGTAATGATTTTTGAACTAACCTGGCAAGTCAAAACTATATCCTGGTTTCTCTATTCCCTTCGTGTTCCGTATACATATATTTTAATGTGAATTTTCTGTCCAACATTAATAGGAGCAACGCTTGAGACTGTCTTTTCCTGGACATTCTGAAAAATTACTGTAATGCAGCAATGCTGTCTCATGTTATACACTGTAAACCTTGGACTTGATTTCTTTGTGAGAAGCTGCAGATGAAGTAGATGTCCAAAGGAAAACTCCAGAATTAGAATGGCTATTAAAATTACTGGCTAGAAGCCATCAGTACTCAGGGGTGAACATTGCTACCTTTGGCAGAAAAGCAAATTGTTCATTTTATGTATAGTTAGAAACTGGTCTTCTGACAATATCTACTTTTCAATGGAGAACCTTGAAGTTCCTCTCAAGGATGCTATTAATATTTTTGTTAATAATAATTTTGAAAATAATATTGTTCTTCTGACTCTGCATGGAGTTTATTAGCATGTAAATTTTTTTTCGTCTTTTGGCTTTTTGACCTGAATAGAGATCAACACGTACCAAATCTACCTTGCTTTTAAATAGAGATCAACACATACCAAATCTATATTGCTTTTAAATAGACTATTCTATTAAGTAGGAAAAAGTTCAAAGAAACTTTTCTGGTGGCAGAACAATATGCTGTAAAGATAAATACCAATTTTTCATTTTCAGTACTTCAATTATTAAAAAAAATTTAAAATGCTGGTAGGTAGGATTCTAATTCAGTTACATGCTGAGAATGCTTAAATCCTTCAAAGTGTAAAAGTGTTCAGCTGGGCTTGATATAGACAATTAGGGTAGCAGATAGAAGTAAATGAGAGCACAGGCTGTGGAATCAGGTGGCATCCATTTGGATCATGATTGTCATTTATAGGTTGATTGAACTTGGAAAATTTCTTAATATCTTTGTGGACTGTTTCCTCATTGCAAATTAGAGATAATTGATAGTACCTGTCTTGTCAGACTGTTTTGAGAATTAGTGTAAAGTGCTTAGAATAGTTCCAGGTGTGTAATAGGCAGTGGTATGCTAATACAAAGTTAACAACTGGCTCTCCAAACAGAAGCTCTGATTTGTAGTGTTTGCCAATTTCTGTAGCGTAAATACTTTCACCATGAAATAAATACTCGCAAGATGACATCACTGAATGCTCAATTCAAATGAGAGATGCATAATTGGTTTTCCCTAGGCTATGTAAGCCAGTGCTAGCCCTCTATTGATAATAAACATTAAATAAATCTTAATTATTATCGTTGTTGCCTTTATATTAAAATAAAGGAAGATATTTAAGGAATTTTAATTCATTAATTAGATGTGCCATATGTTATGGTCATATTTTGATGGCATATTAATCTTATAATTTAACATATAAAAGTTAGATATGTGATATATATTTGCTGTAGTCTCCTTGGGGGAATAGTTAGGGTCCTGCTATGGACTAAATTGCATACCCCTCCAAATTCACATGTTGAATCCTTAATACTCAATGTGACGGTATTTGGAACTGGAGTCTTTGGGAGATGATTAGGTTTAGATGAGGTCATGAGAGTGGGATACTCATTATGGGATTAGTGCCTTTATAATAAGAGACCAGAGACTGATTTCTTCCTCTCCCTTTCTCCTCTTCCCCCTCCCGCTCTCCCGGTGCCCTCTTCCCTCTCCTCCCCATCTCCTCCTCCCTCTGTCCCCCTTCCCCTCCCTCTGTCTCCCTTCTCATCTCTCTCTTTCCCAGACTCCAGAATTGTGAGAAATAAATTTCTTGGTTCAAGCCACCCAGTCTGTGACATTATTTTACGGCAGCCCACCTAAGACAGTTCCCGACTTTAAATTTTGCATTTTGTATTTAATAGTTTGAAAGACACTCGTTAATTTACATCACTGTGTGTACCTAACATTTGCATCTCCCAGTGTTCAGTAGGTTTACATTTTTGAATGCAATGTTAACTGTTTACAGAGTTTTACTTTTTATTTATGTTTCCATTGTCAGGTATAATCAATTTTGCAGAGAACAAAAAAAGAGATAAATTAAAGGACAGCTTTTAAGGTAATGCTTTCCAGATGAGTCAGCAACCTCCCACTTGCTAGGCTATAAGCTCTCAGTAGGCTTTCTGTATTGAGTCTCCTTGGAAGCATCTTTCTTTTTTTTTTTTTTTTAATTTCAGCATAATATGGGGTACAGATGTTTAGGTTACGTGTGTTGCCCTTGCCCCCCTCCCCCCCTCAGTCCAGGTTTCAAATATGTCCATTCTATTGCGTGGTACACATTGTACTCTTTGTGTACACATATACCCGTCCCCTCCTCCCTCCTCCCTCTTCTGCCTGCCCAATATCTAATAGATGTAATTCTTATATATGCACTTATGTGTTGATCTGTTAATACCAATTTGATGGTGAGTACATGTGGTGCTTATTTTTCCACTCCTTGACATCACTCTGACATTTTCGAATTATTAAGTACTATTTATTTTATTTCTCAATTATAGCTTGTTTTAGCTACTCTAAAATAGACACATGGGGGGGAGAAAAATGGCGGATTAGGGGAGACCTCCTGGCTCTCTGCTCCCACAGCGGGAGGTGAAGAACACGGACACCCACACGCGAGTGAGGCGCTCTCCCACAGGATCGGCTGTGCGAAACTGCAAAGAAGCAGCGA
>CAUYSK010123334.1:0-17357 GCA_963575035.1 Avahi laniger
CAGGCATGTGCCACCATGCCCGGCTAATTTTTTTTTTCCTATATATTTTTAGCTGTCCAATTAATTTCTTTCTATTTTTGGTAGAGACGGGGTCTCACTCTTGCTCAGGCTGGTCTCAAACTCCTGAGCTCAAACAATCCGCCCGCCTTGGCCTCCCAGAGTGCTAGGATTACAGGCGTGAGCCACCGCGCCCGCCCGGCCAAAGCCATAATTTTTAAGGAAGCTTATTGGTGATGCAGTTGGCTTTCTAGACTAAGAACAAGCATAAAGATTCAACAAATACGGCTTTTCTGAGTATGTCTAGATACAAATTAAAATATGCTCTGTGCTCAGAATAGCTATCAAGAAAATGAAATGATAAACAGGGATGAAAATTTTGCAACATTTGTCGTAGACAGTGGCTTAATATTTGATACTTTTCATTAATGGTAAGGGTATAGAGAAATTGGAAATCTCATCAACTAGGGGTTGAAGATTAAAGTAGTACAGCTTTTCTTTTGAGCAGAGTTTGTTTTCTAAAACTGCACCTATCTTTTGACCCCAAAATTACTTTTTTCAGGAATTAATCCTAGGGAAATAACCAAGGCTGCACGAAAAGGTATATTTACCAAGCTGATTATTATTAATTTGTTAAGACTCAAAATTGGTAACAATCTAAGGCCCAATAACTGGGCATTGATTAAAGAAGTGATACATTTATATATTTCAACACTGTCATTTAAAATATTAAAGAATAATATTTAATGATGTAAAATGATTATGAAATTTTAAGTGTAAATGGCAGGTACCAATGTAACATGTACTGTGTGGTCTCATTTTTTAAAAGTACATGTGTGTATCTCTGCATAGAATTGGAAGGCTGTGTTTCAACAGCAGTCATTTTGCACCATACAGTTGTGGAGGGTTTGTATTTTCTTTTCATTTGTGTTTTTTCCTGTACAATGACTATGTGTACTTTGTAATTGAAAAATATGAAGTCAGTGTTGCCCAAATACAAAATGTACCAAGTCCCATTTAGTTGCTTGAATTGGGTCACAGATTTGACTCTCGTCTTTTCAGTAGCAAAAGTAAAAATACTTTATAAGATTTATGATATTTACAAAATAAGAGCAGAATTTTGTGTGTGTGTGTGTTTGTTGTTTTGATCTGATGTTTCTTTTTCCATGAGAAACGCAGCTTTTCTTAGTATCTCGGATCTGATAGTACAGTCTTCATGGGGCTCTCTAAAGATGACCCTGTGAAAAGAATGAACTGTATCTTCTATAACTTTATGGGAATTAATATTCAGTTATATTATCCCTGCAGTAAATGTGGTGGCAAGTTCTGTATGGCTGTCGCTCTTAACATCCCTCAATGTAAGCTTTCAGCATAATACAAAGAGCCCAAAACAGTACAATAACCTGATTCTAATAATCTGGCTTGTTACAAGACTACAATTTTATGTGTCTGTGGGAATGGATGGACCATACATCTTGAAGGCAATCCTCATTGGGTATATCTTGCCACCAAATGATTGGTAATTTAAGAGCATAGCATTAGAGATCATGCTTCCTGATGAGAACTAACGAACGAGTGAATGCATTCATACCTTAAATATGTAAATCAGAAAGGAAAAGAGGATTTTAAAATCTCATTTATTACAAATCATGATATTTAGAGACTCTAGGAAATACAATATCTTGGCCAGTAATAATAGGTGCTAAATTAGTTGCAGGTACTTTGTTTTTTATTTCTATTCTGTGTATTAAATCTGTAACTGTGTTTAGTTGGATTTTGACCCTATATTGCATTGATGTACCAGATAATCAGTTTTTATTTTACTCATTCAGGGAGAAACTTATTCGTCTTCAGCATGAGAACAGGATGTTAAAAATTAACCAAGAGGGTTCAGACAATGAAAAAATTGCCTTATTGCAGAGCCTTCTAGATGATGCAAATCTACGCAAGAATGAACTGGAGACGGAAAATAGGTAGAGTACCTATAGGTGGCACAAGTTTTCCCTATTTGCCTTGATTTTGATTCCCTTTAACAAAGATTTGAATTGTACTTTGAAATGGGGTCTTGCTATATTGCCCAAGCTGGTCTCAAACTCCAGGCCTCAAATTGTCCTCCCAAGAAGCTGAGATGACAGGCTTAAGCCATCACAGGCTTGAGCCACCACGCCTGGCTCTTTCATCTTAAGAGAACTTTAATCCATTCCACCACTTTTGGGCCAACTTGCCAAGAAATGTTGTGCCTCTTTATAATGACATTAACCATTCTTTCTTCAAGTAAAAGGATATCAAAGCTCTACCATTTACCCTTTCTAATGACTAATTAAAGCGAGAGAATTGAAAAAAAATCTGACCGTTAATTCACAGTCTTTCACAACAGTGTCAATTCCCAGTCACTGTTGGGTTGGGTTGCCCCGTGTTCAGCAGCCAGTGGTTTCCAAGGGTCGGCTGGTGTGGGGAGTAGATGGGGAGCCATCATAACCGAATTGACAAAACCTTTTTCCTGATCTGTTCTTTATTTTGACCATAAAAGGAAATCAGTGATCTTATGAACAGTTCAGTTATTTTGAGAATTTAAAATTTACAGATATAACAAGAAAATTGCTTTTCTGCTTATAATTTTTCAGTGTATGGTATTGTAGAGCCATTCAAAGTTAATTACTTTAGAATCAGTAATTTACTCTGGAAGGTTACATTTATATTTTGTTGTGACTGTCTTTTGCTTCTTTTTGCCTTTTGGAAATGTTTCTTAAATAGCAAACATAGTGCGGTTTTTTTTATTGCTGTGATATTCTGTCATTTTTGAGAGATGTGACATTTTTATTAATAGCTTCACAGCTTGCCTGATATTACAGAAGTTTTGTTTATTATGCCTGCTCGATTTGGCATTCCCAGGCTAAACGGCTCTGACAGTTTTACACACCCTACCCTTCCTCCTGTAGCTTTCGGTTTTGAAGCTGCTGAGGTAGAATCAGCAAACAGCATAAGTCAGTGTAAATACTGGGGTGATTACAAGAGCACCAGTAAGCATAAACAGAAGGAGGACATCTTTACATCAGCTCTCAGGAGCATAGAGAATGAGTGATGTTTCAGAGCGGGAAATGGAGAAGGTGGGGGAAGGGCCCCACAGGAAGGAAACAGGTTGGCCTGGAAGTGCCTTGTATTTGCCTCGTCAGTCTTCTGCCTCTGAGGTGCATTTTAACCATTTTTGTCAGGAAAGTCTCTTCCTACCCTAAGTTTTTTAATGAAAAAACAGCCACAACTTTCTTGATAATGCTCTTGCATTGTTTCTCGCAGGCTTCGCAGTTACTGCTCTCTTTTTTTTTAATCAGAGATGGGACAGCTATCATCATTCATACAGTATCCATGCTTGTAGATGACTAATTACCTCCCAAGTTCCTGTGTTATTTACAGCTGTTTACAACTTAGTGTTGTGATTGTTTCTTATTTTTAGATTATGGCCACCTATGATCTATAACAAAAGTAATAATAATAGCAATATTTATTAAGTACCTGTTTGTTCCAAACATTGTGCTAAGTGTTTTAAATATGTTGTCTTGTCTTTTATTTTATTTTTTTTTGAGACAGGGTCACTCTGTTACCTGAGCTAGAGTACAGTGGTGTCGCCTAGCTCACAGCAACCTCAAACCCCTGCGCTCAAGTGATTCTCCTGTCTCAGCCTCCCAAGTAGCTGGGACTACAGGCATGCGCCACCACACAGGCTAAGTTTTTGATTTTTTTGTAGAGACATGGTCTCACTATGTTGCCCAGGCTGATCTTAAACTCCTGGCCTCAAGGGATCCTCCTGCTTCAGAATCCCTAAGTGCTACGATTATAGGCGTGAGCCACCAAGCCTGGCCTGTCTTACCTAAGCTGCCTGGCTCTAAAGCCTCCATGACTAACCAATACCCTCTTTCTTGCCAATTTATCTTTTACAGTGTTTGCAGAATCTTTATTCATTTTCCTGTCTTTCTCTCACAGGATGCTTTTTCTCTTATGTGAATTATGCTGTTTATTCTCACTGAGTTTTATAAGTATTTACATCACCTTGTTTCCACCTTAATGGCTTACTAGTTGACAGCATCGGACCGGATACCAGGAAACCTGAGTTTTAGTCCCACTGAGTCTTTTAACTCTGTTGCCGTAAATGCAGTTTGCTCACCACCCATGTATGATATGTGTCGTCCGTCAGAAGGCAAGGTTTGCAGTAGACCTCCAAAATCCCTGCCAATTAGTTTTCCCAGTGAGTTAGCATTTTTAAAGTGTCTATAATACCTGCTGACCCTCAGACAACATGAGGAGAGGGATGAAGGGCTGAGGTTGGAGCCATATCAGAATTGTCCAGGGAGCTTTTTGCAGGGATCCAGGATCTCACTTGCATTGTGATCGCAAGTTCACTCTCCCCTTCAGCCCCTTGACAGCTATATGTCTTCAGTAATTAGACTTTGATTAAGATGTTAACTAACTCCCTAAAGGGGGAAAAAGAAAGTAGAGACAATCCACATTCATAGACTGTGTGTGCAGGTATTCATATATCATTTCACTTAATCCTCTAAACAACCCCATGAGGGAGGCATTATAATGCTCATTTATTTTGTAGACGAACTCTTTTAATGTATGTTTATTTATATTTGTGTTGCTTACATACTTCATACTTCAACAGTTGCATTATTTGCTTATCCATTCCCCATTGCACAGCATTTAAATTGTTTTCAAATCCCTCCAAGGAACATCCTGGTGTAGAGTAGGGTTATGCCGTATGACATTTCCAATGCTGCCCATCTAGGAGGCTTACGATGTTGGTAATAGTCTCAGAAATGGCTAAAATGCATAGTTAAATAGCTAAATACGTTTCCATATTGCTTTTAGAAAATGATGGAACAAAATTACAATGTCCCCATATCGAATGTGGATTTTCAGATAATTTATTCTTTTACTACTCAAAAAACATTCATATTGTGTATTCCCTAATGTGAAAAAGTTATTACAGATTGATTAAATTTTACTGTCATTCTCTGTAACTTAAGTAAAAAACAAATTCTTACTGAACTTTTTGGCTGTTTGGATTCTAAACACTTATTGCCATTTTGTCCTTAGTTTGGGGCACTCTGGCTTTTATAACTACCATTTCACTAAAAAATTTCTTACTAAAATAACCAGTCACCTCTCAAATGGCCAATCCAGGGGAGCCTTTAAGACTCTCCTTCCTCATCATCTCTCAGCTGTATTCAGTTTTGTTGCTAAATTCCTTCTTCTTCACATTTTTTCTTTATTTCCGTACCCCTCCCCCCGCTTGTGCCCCAGTTCCGTGGTCATTCTCCAGGCTGAGCTCACCTTCCTGCCCCGTGACGGATCTGCCGAGGGCCGTCCCTGTTGGTCTTCTACACTCCTCTTCGCTTTCTCTTCAGATAGTATCATTTATGTTCCTGGCTTCAGTTAACTCCAAGTGGCTCCCACATCTGCGTGTTCAGCTCAGATTTCACCCCATGCTTCAGGTTCAGATCTCTGGCTGTTGACAGACATTTCCAGGCACTTCATTTTCAACAGAAACAAAATCAGATAATTTATATTCCTTTCTCAACCTGTTCCTACTGTCTTCCTTTTCTTGGTGAATACCAAAATCCTAAGTGCTATTCAGTGGTGATATTTTCGATTCCTTGTATTCTTTTGCCTTTTCTCAAAACATTTCCTCCTCTGTCTCCCCCTATTTCAGGCATATTTAGTAATAATTGTAGTAGTCTCTTCTCAGCCCGCTCTCTGACCTTTTCAGTAGTGTCTACCTCTCTAAAACCAATGTGATCTCTCTGAACTACTGTCCGATTGTATTTTCCCCTTCTTGCAACCCTTTGATATCACCCAAGACCTAGGGAACCAAACTGGCCTACTGAATGTTGCATCATAATGACCTAGAGAATTTATGAACGTCAGGCCCTGGAATCAGCATTAGTAAAGATTGCCTGGATTAGGCTGGGCGTGGTGGCTTACGTCTGTAATCCTAGCCTCTGGGAGGCCGAGGCAGGAGGATCGCCTGAGCCCAGGAGTTTGAGGCTGCTGTGAGCTAGGCTGATGCCACGGCACTCTAGCCAGCATGACAGAGTGAGACTCTGTCTCAAAAAAAAAAAAAAAGTAGGTTGCCTGGGTTATTCCAGTTTCAGTCAGATTTGAGGCTTGTTGATTACAGGATAATCTCAGATAATCTCAATTCCATACCACGTCATACCCGATCTGCTCCTTTTCTCCTCTAGTTTTCTTTCCAGCTGTTCTTCCCCTCGTAGCTGATTTGTCAGCCATACCATTCCTGAACTCACTGTACCCTCTCATTTTCCTGTGTACTCTGGACACAGCTCTGTCCTGAAACCCTTTCCACCCTTAACCACATGAGTATTTTATTCATTGTTCTGGTCTCAATTCACATCGGACCTGTCTTAGCTCCTCCAGAGTCCTTGCTTCTTTGGCAGATTACCATTTCTTTTGTATGCCTCTGTGCGCTGTTTTGAAGTCTTTATCTCATTGTATTTTATTTGCTTATTTGGTTATATTTTTACTTCTGCACTAGACCGTAACTTCCTGGAGTGCAGGATCTTTAATACTGGTGCTGAGCACAGTGCCTGACACATAGACTTCATGAACACACACTGAAGTAAATTTCAGATGCATGGATATACATAAGTGCGTCGGTTTCAAAATATTTGTCCACCCAAATACTATGTTAGAAATCATTAGAAATTTCAGGCAATACAAAAAATAATCAGAAAAGTCAGCTGCTACTCATGAAATGAGGCAACTACTACACTACTACTATAAATGAGACTTTATTTTGCTAATTATACTTTCCAACCAATATGATAACCTAAGGAAAAAAGTAAGTCAGTACTTGCAAAATTAATGTACATTTGATTTCTAGGCTGGTGAATCAAAGACTTCTGGAAGCACAGTCACAAGTTGAGGAACTGCAAAAGTCTTTACAGGATCAAGGCTCGAAAGCAGAAGATGTAAGTTTTAATACACACCCACCATGGTCCAACAGTTTCACAATGTTGAGAAAAGATATAGCTTTTATTTTTTATTTGATGGTCTGTATCAAAATAATTTAGCATTATATTGGTTATAGAAAAAAGAAACAGTGTTTTTTCCTTTTTACTAACATTCCTTATAATAAGGACCAGACGGTACTTTATCATCTCTTTCAGGGTCCCACTGCTGGGAATTGGAAGTGCATTTCTAGTCATTAGCTAAGGAGTTAATTGAGGCTTTATATTTTAAACTTGTTCAGCTCAGTATTCAAAGATAAAATACAGGATTTTCCCCCTTTGGTCAAAAAAAATGCTAATAGAAACTTAGTATGTTCGATTAGAAATTTTTAATGTAGAATGGATATTTAAGAAAATAATGTCAACCCTAGAATCTCATCATCTCTAAATTTCTGAATCCGTGCCCCACTGGCCTTTCTCGCATTGCGTCCGCACACTGCATGTCTCTGTCGCGCCTCTGCTGCGCGCTGCGCGCTCACACAGAGACATGATCAGCGCGTGTGGAGCCCAGGACTCTGTGTCTCTGTACTGTGACGTGCTGACTGTCCTCCACGGCCGACTGATCTTGGGCGAAAGTGTGAATAAGTCGTATTTTGCAAACCCCTTTACGTTTAGTGAGCAATAAACAATAAAGCTAAGACTTACAAAGAGTTTGAAAATAGTGTAAGAGGGGAAAAAATATAAATTTTGGTGACTAGTCTTTGCTTCAGCCAGCTCTTTTGTGTTTTTTGTTTTTTATTTTTTTTTCCTATTACCAGTGTCATTGCTATAAACTCTGGCATTTCAGTATAAATCTGTTTGTTTGCATTGATAGAGTCATTTTGGGGGATCAACTTCAGAACTATGGATTTAGCTGATTCCATCCAGCCTTATTAATATAAGAGGGTTAGGAGCCAAAAAAGGGGAGTTAAGTATATTATTTAGAATGTACTGAGACTATGAGATATAAAAAGCTCACCAGTAACCAAATTTAATCAGTTTCTTAGAACATCATCTAGCTGACCTTAGCAGCATGCCCTTCTGTCTGTGACTGGCGATTTCAGTTTATTTTTCGTTATGTGTTGGTAGTCCTTGTTAGACTCCAGATGGATTCCCGGTTCCTAAAATTGTCACCAACATTTAAACTACTTACATCCTTATTAAAATTTATCTAAAATGCTAAGCCACAAAGAGGTGAAACAAAGCCACTATTAGTGTATTAAAATAACTTAAGCCCAATTAAATGTACCTTAGAGATGAACCAAAGGGAGTACCATTTCTTAGTTCAGTGAAATCACTAGGTCCCTTAAACTGAAATGAATGTAAAATTCATTCTGGTCTCTAAGAAGCTGTGAGACTTTTTGTTGATTCGTTATGGCAGGGAGGAGAAGGGTGTGTAGCATGTAGGAGGTAAAAATGGCGAAATACCAGGACCAGCTAAACTTTAATGTTACAGTGATCACCATTAGCTTGGTTCTCTTACTTATTTAAAACATAAATAAAAGCATTTATTCTTTAAAAAATAATTTGGCAGGCCAGGTGTGGTGACTCACCTCTGTAATCCTAACATAGTACTCTGGGAGGCCAAGGCGGGTGGATTGCTCAAGGTCAGGAGTTTGAGACCAGCCTGAGCAAGAGCGAGACCCTGTCTCTACTAAAAATAGAAATTATCTGGACAACTAAAAATACATATATAGAAAAAATTAGCCAGGCATGGTGGCGCATGCCTGTAGTCCCAGCTACTTGGGAAGCTGAGGCAGGAGGATCGCTTGAGCCCAGGAGGTTGAGGTTGCTGTGAGCTAGGCTGAAGCCATGGCACTCTAGCCTGAGCAACAGAGTGAGACTCTATAAATAAATAAATACATAAATAAACAAACAAACAAGCAAGCAAGCAAGCAAGCAAGCATATGCCTGATTAGGTATCACTGTGGTAATCACATCTAATTTAAAATGCTGTGTGCCCTTACTTGAAGAGGACATATGAAAGAGAACTTTGACAGGTGAGATGCCAGCCCTGTCAAGTTCTGTTTGCATAAATTACTCACTTCATTTGACTGTCCAGATGCTAATGAGATGTCTCGCTCTAAACCAAGCAGAAGTTCTGTCTGATCTCTTTGCCATATGTAGAAACATTCAGATGGCTCAAGCTCTGCCTCCAAATGGTTTGGAGAAAGAAACAATACAATACAGATATGTGGTTCTTTCCCCAGCGGATTTTTTTATGTTTTTGTCTTAACTCTTCTCTTTGACTAACCCACAGTGTTGTATCTCAGGAGTGTGTAGTACATAGAACAACCTGCCAAAGGGATTGGTCCCTTCTGACAAAGAACAACACAATTTCTGCCTGTGTGTTATCAAAAATATAGTCCTTTCATGTGACCATAAGTCAGAGTAGGATGGTTTACACATTTTTATTGTTATTTTTATGTCATTTGTTTTTAGCATGGAAGCAGAAAAGCATTGTTATATCCAGTCACATGGATAATTTGAGCTAGCCACAGTATATAAAACTTCAAAGAACAAGACAGGATGAGGAGACCATAGAAGAAGAAAAATGTACATTTCTGAAAAAAAAATGCATATCTTTTACTTCTGTTCATGAATTACTAAATCATTCCTTCTCTTGGCTGCTGTGTTTGCTTCATACTAACTTGTCCTCTCTGTCTCTTGGCATGGCTTCTGCTCAAGGCTATTGTAAGTATGGCTTCCTTTTCATTTTTATATATCGAGCAGTTTTTTGATTTAAACATTATCTGCCATCACGGTTGATGGTATCAAAATTTTTAATTAAGGCAGTTTTATTCAGATAGAATATCTTTATTACCTGCCTTCTATAGGTTTATGACCTTTACTATCAAGACACTTAAAGAATATCACGATCTTAAAAGTCAAACCAAAAGAAGTCTGCTCTTGGGTTTTTTCCCCCGTCCCACTTCTGCTCCACACCATTACTAATTCATTTATGTAAATTGTTTTGACGCTAGCTGCCTGTTGCAGTCTGGCCGCCTCCCGCCACGTGTTGTGGTAGTAACAGTCTTTGCTTTGGAGAGGCGCTGCAGCACAGAAGGCCTGTAAGCGAAGACCACGCATAGGCTGTGGGGTCTGGCAGACCCGGGCTTTAAGTTCAGATCTGCCACATGGCAGCTGCTATAGAGTTATCCCACCCCACTTCCCTCACTGTCAGATGGGGCCATTGCGTACACGGTGCTAGAAGGTTTCCATGAGACTATACACATGACACGACTTAGTGCATTGCCTGGCATAGTAACCACTCATTTAATCATTTTGTATATATCATCTCAGTTAAAATTTTGCTGGCATCTAATCAAAACATAAGTAAAAAATTAAGGTAAAGGTTTTTAAAAAGTATTTGCATTTTACCCTCTGTACTAAAGAAGGAATGAGTAATAATCGAAAGTTTTCATGGTTGTTATCTTTCTGTATATTTGAGGGGAGCAGTGATAGAAGTCCTTGTGGCCTACTGACCTACCTATAGTTTACCTACTGCGCTAAGAGAATTTGAAATATCCTAGAGCTGTGTTAGAATAGGCTTGAATAAACAGTTATGGTAATCATTATCAAATAAGGCAACTGAAAATCCAAGAGCTTAATATTCAAGTTCTTTCCCCTTCATTGCTGCTGTTGATTAATTGGAAAATTTGTTTTATAGATCTATATTAATTGGGTTTTGACTGAGTTATATAGCCATTTATCTCAAAGTAAAATGTTTTGTAAAATTCATTACTAATATGTATCCTGTAAGTGTTTAGTTACAAAACTCAGTGGTCCTTTATAGAATGCCTTCGTTATTTATTTTTAGGTTAATTTTGATCTCCTGCTTTACGGGAGACCTTTTTTTTAATACCCAGTCAAAGCTACATTCTCCATCATATTAAATTCTGTACACATACCATCCGTCACACCCCATACCATCACACGAATGATTTGCAGCCTGTGCATATTTGTAAATCACTGGTTGAGTCGCAAGTATTTATGGGAATTGATCCAAGACCGTCATGATACAAGGAAAACAATAAGTCAGCTAAACGGTGTCTTAAGGAAAGTTTGTTATTAGAGTCCTGCCTGCCTGTCGATTCCAGGAATATTAGGTCTATGCTTAAGTGACTTTTTTATTCATTTCCCTGGCGACACATAAAGAATTCAGGTATCCAGTTTCTGGGTATTTTATACTAATAGCTGTCCTTTATGGGCTGCCCTCTCATTTTATTAAAGAGAATTAAACGGGGATACATTGTGTGTTTTAAGATCTTTGAACAAAGAAATTACTGAGGACTCACCCCACATTAATTACTATTGTACTCTTAATTATTAAAAATTAATATATTAGTTTAAATGGTAGGTAATAACTAATTTTTATTTTTCATTTTTAGTCAGTTCTTCTAAAAAAGAAGCTTGAAGAACATCTGTAAGTATAGTGGCTGTTGAGGCTCATTCTCATGTTGTGGACATGGTGCTTTATGTTAGGTGGTTGCAGAGTGCCTTGGCGCCGGCACAGCCGGCCGCAAAGATCTAGAAACCATAACGCACATTACTAGTGTCTGCAGGGCCCTCTCCTCCCCAGGTCCTCAAGTCGGAACAATGACTGCTTCAGAACTGCTTTCTCAAACGACACTCCAGCAGGCTTTTACACCTTTGTGATAGTGTTTATAACCATAGTTAGGAATTTGAGACACTCCCGACCATGGGCCAGACGCCTTTTCTGTAAAGAGCCCGTCAGTAGTTACCGCTCTCTGTCCCAGCCGTTCAGCTCTGCAGCGTGGCTCGAGAGCGCAGCACGCAGACTGATGGCGCGACTGTTCCGGTAGCATCCACGCCACACGCGGGTCGCAGGCCGGACTTCGCCCGCAGGCTGCTGTCGGCCAGCTCTGATGTATGGCCAGCCTAATCTTCCTTCTGAAGTAAATTTTTTAAAGTATAAAAACTTGTCAGTAGCAGATTGTCAAATCTTTCCTTGAATTACAGACGTATCTGAACAGAACTTATTAATCTAAAAAGTGAAATAAATTTTAAAGCAGGTATATTTGCTTTCTCATGAAGAAGAAATCTTCATCTGTACACTGTCTTTATCTTTAGCTGAGGTTGACAATATTAGAAATGGTTCATAGTTTTCTCACTCCCAGCAGGAACTTTAATACTCCTGACACTCCTGGCAGGCACCGAGTTGGGGCTGTCGGTTGCCAGCCCGCTGGAGTGTTACAGTGTTACACGGTGCTAAACCACACATCCTCAGTACACAGAGATAATTTTCATTTATTCTACTAGGATTGGAAAGAAATTCTGTTGTCTGACAGTTTGCCGCATGCTATCCAGTTTTGTGTTTCTGTTTTTTTTTTTTTTTTTAAATGTGGGCAACATAAGCTACTCCTAGCAACTGAGATCGCTAGAAAGTCTACCAATGGGCAGATTTTAATGTACTGGAAGAACATAAAATGTTACTTCCAGCTTTTGTAAGAATTACAATGAGAATTTAGTACTAAATCCTGTCTTCTTTTCATTAATTTCCCATTCCTTTATGGCAAAAGATAGAACACCTGTCATTCCGTAAAACTACTGTCTGACCATTGTTCTGTGCTCATCATTTACGCGGTAAAAATCTTCATCAGAAAGGATCTATTAATGAAGATGGAAGCTGCATTAGTTTCCCATTCCTGCCATAACAAATTACCCCAAACTAGGTGGCTTATGACAACAGAAATATTCTCTCATAGTTCTGGAGGCTAGAAGTCTAAAATCAAGTTGTCAGCAGATTGGTTCCTTCCAGAGGTTCTGAGGGAGAATCTGCCCCTCTCCTGGCATCTGGTGGCTGCCTTAATTGTATTAGGTCATTAAACATGAAATGTCCGATTTTGAATCAAAAGTTTATTGTATCTCAAACAAGAAGCAGTGCAACTGATCAAAGTATGTGCCTAAACTATCGACACGGTTTTGCCATCTTAACGGTAGCTTGTTTATGCCAGCAGCGAAGAAGCCTGGAGAGTGGCAATGAAATCGCAAAAGGCGTTTTCTATACCTTGTTAAGAATTGAATATTTTTCCTTGCAAGAAGTGGTCCAAAGCCTGGAAGAAGTAGTTGGTACAAGGTCTGGTGAATACGGTGGATGACAGAGAGTTTCGAGTCCAGCTTCTGTAGTTTGAACAGCATTGTTTTTTGCTATATGTGATCTTGCAAGAGGATTAGCCTGTCTCTATTGACCAATCTTGACTGCTTAATCACAAGCATCATCATCATTTTGTCCAGTTGGTTGCAGTAACATCCACTGTAACTGATTGACCAGGTTTCATGAGGCTATAGTGTGTAATACCAGCGTTGGACCACCAGACAGACACCATTAGCTTTTTTTGGTGAATATTTGGTTTTGGATTGTGTTTTGGCATTTCATCTTTATCCAACCATTGTGCTGAACACTTAGGATTGTCAACAAGAATCCCTTTTTCATCACACGTAACAGTATGGTGTAGAAATGGTTCACCTTTATGTCGTGACAGCAAAGAAAGGCAAGCTTTGAGACAATTTTTCTTCTAATGCTCATTTGATTCATGTGGAACCCATCTATCCAGCTTCTGTACCTTGCCCATTTGTTTCAAGTGGTCCAATATTGTTGGAATAGTAACGTCAAACCTTGCTGCTAATTCACATGTAGGTTGAGATGGATTCGCTTCCACTACAGCTTTCAGCTTATCCAGCTTGGTCTCAAGTCACCACGTGGCTCATTTTTAAGATTAAAATTACCAGAATGGAACTTCTCAAACCATCAGTGTACTATGCGTTCATTAGCTACATCCTTCCCACTTTGTTGATATTTCAAGTTCTCTGTGCTGCATTAGTTCCATGGTGGAACTCATATTCAAAAATAACACAAACTTTTGACTTATGCATGGTTTCACAAAAATTGCTCTAAAAAATTTTTTTTGAAAGGTAATCACAAGCCAAAACATGCATTTGAAACAATGAGGATGTACCTTCACAATAAAAACAAAATAAGTGTCAAAGCAAAATGTCAGCGATATCAACTGTCAGACATTTCATACTTAATAAGCTGGTATTAATAGATGTAGCACTCTGATCTCTTTGTCCATCTTCACAGCGACATTCTTTTCTCGTAGGTCTGTGTCTTCGTGTGGCCTTATGAGGACACCAGTCATTGGATTTAGGGCCGACCCTCATCTGATATGACCTCATCTTAACTAATGACATCTACAAAGACGCAATTTCCAAATAATGTCACATTCACACATCCTGGGGATTAGGACTTCAGTTTATTTTTGGGGGGAGATACAATTAAACCCGCCACAAGGCCCATATCTCAAAAGATAACCAGTCTCATAAAAATTTAAAACTACAGAAGAGGGCAGGCATAGTGGTTCACACATGTAATCCTAGCGTTCTCTGGGAGGCCAAGGCAGGAGAATCACTTGAGGTCAGAAGTTTGAGACCAGAACTGAGCAAGAGTGAGACCCCGTCTCTCAAAAAAATAGAAAAAATTACCTGGGCAGCATGGTGCATGCCTGTAGTCCCAGCTAGTCGGGAGGCTGAGGCAGGAGGATTGCTGGAGCCCAGGAGTTTGAGGTTGCAGTGAGCTATGATGATGCCACTGCACTCTAGCCCAGGGCAACAGAGTGAGACTCTGTCTCAAAAAAAAAAAGTCTACAATGGAGACCATTTTACACACACCAAATCGGTAAATATTTTAAAAAGCATGCATACTAAGTATTGCTAAAGATGTTGAGCAGTGATAATTCTTACCCACCACTGGTAGGAGTATACATCAGTTTACTTCCTAAACGTGAACATGCACATATTCTGTGACCTCTCGATTCCACTATATATATCCTAGATTCCTAGAGATACTGTTGTCCGTGTGTACCAGGAGACATAAAGAAGAATGTATGGAAGAATATTGTCTGTAATGACAGAAAAGGAGAAACAATACAAATGCCCACCAATTGGAAAGTGATAGAATGAAGTACATGCAAACAATAGAACGCCATGCAGTGAGGAGAATGCGTGCACTAGGGCTAGCACACAGGCATGGATTGATCTAAAGGCTTTAATGGTTAGTGCAAGATGCAGGTCAGAGTAATATATAACGGTTAATGTATAAAGTAAAAATCGGGCAAAATTAAGCAATGTATTATTTAGGAATAACACAATGGCAATAAAACTATCATGAAAATCATGAGAATGGTTAAAATTCGGGGATTTGATTGCCTCGGGGAAGGGACCGCAATATATGCTGCTTTTAAGGTTTGGGATGATTTCTGTTCCCTAACCTGGTGGCAAGTCACTGGGCTTAGTTTTCATTCTTTATAGATGTTTATGTTATATAAATCACATATGTAATACAAGTCACATGTCACACCCTCAAAAAAGAATTGAGAAAAAGATATATTTATACATAAATATCAGAAATAGATATAACAAAGTGCTCTGTTTTTTTAATTTGTATTTTTTTTATATCTTCCAATTTTTATGGCCGTTTTTCCTACTCATGTTACATAGTGCCACTAATATTAAATACTATAAAGAGGACCAGACGCGGTGGCTCACACCTTGTAATCCTGGCACTGTGGGAGGCCAAAGCAGGAGGATTGCTCGAGGTCGGGAGTTTGAGACCAGCCTGAGCAAGAGGGAGACCTTGTCTCAAAAAAATAGAAAAAATTAGCCGGGCATGGTGGCGCACGCCTGGAATCCCAGCTACCCAGGAGGCTGAGGCAGAAGGATTGCTTGAGCCTAGGAGGTTGAGATTGCAGTGAACTAGGCTGACGCCACGGCACTCTAGCCTGGGCAACAGAGCAAGACCCTGTCTCAAAAAATAAATACCATAAAAGGAGAACTACGCATATACAAATACCAGGGAAAAAACTTGCTTTCTGTTAATTCTTTTGCTTTTATACTGGATTATAACTTAAGTAGTAAAGTATACATATCCTGAGTCCTAAGTATACAGTTTGATGTTACCCAGAATGACATGTAGAGTATTTCCAGCAACCCAGCAAGATTCTGCCTTCTCCCTCCTGGTTGACTGCCCAGACGAGCCACAGTGCTGATCTAAGTCGCCTTCCATTAGTTTCTGACCTTTGCATAAATGGAGTCATACGTTATTACCCTTTTGACCTCTTTTGTTCACCATTATTCTCTGAGATCTATTTGTATCACCTTCCCTTGGTTTTGACACTTTTGACCTTTATAGAAATGGAGTCATACATTAATTACCCTTTTGACTTCTTTCGTTCAGCATTATTCTGTGGGATTTATTCTTGTGGTTGCCTATGTCATTAGTTCATTCTTTTTTATGGATAGATAGTGTTTTCTTCTTATTTTTAGAACTTTATTTTTTTTGCAGCAAGATTTTGCATTGTAAAACCTCTGCAAAGTTTTAAATTTAATTTTTACAGTATCCTTAATCCTAGAAAAAAATAAAGATCTGTATCCTCTCTTATACAGGTTTACGTAAAAGAAATGGCTATTATTTCAAACAAAGCAAAAATTTTTGTCTTTATTTTTTAAAATATATTCATGTTAGTTTAGTCTTTTCATCTTTGTTTCACAGCACTTGTGTGCAATCCAAATATAAAGAACTTAGATCTTTAATTTGAAGTGGGAAAAATATATTAAATAGAAACAGTGGTAGGTGACACAGTGTTACATATTTTATTACAGAGAGAAGCTGCACGAAGCCAATAATGAACTGCAGAAGAAGAGAGCCATTATCGAAGACCTCGAGCCAAGATTTAACAACAGCTGTGAGTTTTTCTTAATTTGCATAGTTTTAAAATGGGCTAACCATACACTACCCTAGTGATAATGAGTTTATATAAAATTTTTCTTTAAGAAATAGGCCTTATTATATATTCTACCAATTAAAGAATTTGTCTTGGCCGGGCGCGGTGGCTCATGCCTATAATCCTAGCTCTCTGGGAGGCTGAGGCGGGCGGATTGTTTGAGCTCAGGAGTTCGAGACCAGCCTGAGCAAGGGCGAGACCCCGCCTCTACTAAAATTAGAAAGAAATTAATTGGACAACTAAAAATATATAGAAAAAATTAGCCGGGCATGGTGGCGCGTACGTGTAGTCCCAGCTACTCGGGAGGCTGAGGCAGAAGGATCGCTTGAGCCCAGGAGTTTGAGGTTGCTGTGAGCTAGGATGACGCCACGGCACTCTAGCCCGGGCAAACACAGTGAGACTCTGTCTCAAAAAAAAAAAAAAAAAGTCAACAATACAGGTTGGTCTTATTCTCGTTTTACAAATGAGGAAAATGAAACATAATGAAACCACAATCAAGGTCATAATGCCAAAATGTTGTGATATATGTTTGTACTTTCCTATTGATTTT